>CAJPEV010000256.1:5341-87828 GCA_905338385.1 Darwinula stevensoni
CCCCCCCCCCCCCCCCTCCCCGTAACCGGTCTCATTGATTCAGAAACTGGGTGTTAAAAATTGTCACAGCGCCGAGCAGCCTACGTCGTCATCTAACGCATTCCATGCGTTCACCACTCTACAAGTAAAGGAGTCCTGTCTCGACCTGAGCTGCACCTGCGGTTTACGCAACTTGAGTTGATTACCTCCCGCTGCCATCGAACTGGAAGAGTCTATCACGCTCCACATTATCTATTTCTTGAATTATCTTGAAAGCCTGGATGAGATCGCCCCTCCTTAACCTTCTCTCTCTCTCGTACAGTCCCAGCATTTCTAAACGCTTCTCGCACGGAAGTCCCCTAACCTCCTTTATCATTCTTGTGGCCCTCCTCTGCTCCCTCTCGAGCTCCATCAATTCACCCTTATTTGGAGGCCTCCACAACTGGATCCAATATTCCAACCGGGATCACCTAGGGTCTTACCAGTGATACAACGGAAGAATAAAGGGCTATGCACACTGACTGCGAAGAGCTGCGTTGCGACCACTGAGACCGTCGCAGTTCGTCGCAATCGGTCGCATTGGAGATGCGTGGGACTTTCGCAGGCAGTCGCAGTGCGCTTCGCAACGGAATCGAACGGGCCGATTCCTGTCGCATCCAAGCAGTGCTGCGTATCTATTGACTGCAAGTTATGAAATCCTTGGATACATAATATGAATAGTTTGGCGGCTCTTTTGGCGGAATGACTTTGACGGTAGATGATGCTGATGATCACCATTGATTCTCCATGAGCGAGATACATAATTATAGTAGATAAATATCCAAGAAAGGTCTCGATATCAATTATATTCCTGAATATTTTCCATTGTTTCGATTCATGAATTTTAATGTTAATTTTTTAAAGTTCAGAAGTACTTGTTCTTCGAGTGCAAAACCTTGAGTCGTCCCCTCCTTCAGGAGAGCACTGTATGATTTGTATGCATTTGAGATAAACAGAATTTTTGTATGGAGTATGCATTTACCGAAATCAATGTTATTGCCACCACTTGCGCGGGGAAATGCATGGTCGGAAGTTTGTGTCCTGCCCTCTCTTCCTGCAGAACAAGAAGGGTCTTGAACAGCTCGAGAGACATTCCCACGGACATAAGAGAAAAACACTCTGTCTTCGGTGATAATACTAATATTTTCTACTACACTCTTTAGAAAAAGTGAGCGATATCCGAGAAAGGGAGCGAAACTGGAGTTAGCGGTTTTTCCCCCTTAAAACGAGGAAATGCAATCGATAATTACTCCTTTATAAGAGCAAAATCCATATATTTTTTAGGAGCGCGAAGCGAATGAGGGAGAGTACTTTTCAAACTAATGGAAAAAGTTAGTGGTGGTTCTCAAGAAAGGGAGAAGCAAGCGGCTGCACTTCCTTGTTTTTAGGGAGTAAAGCCGCTAACTCCAGTTTCGCTCTCTTTCTCGGAAATCGCTCACTCTTTTCTAAGAGTGTAGGGTCTCGAATTCTCCCATTTGATGACGGGATCTGTGCACAGGACGTACCTACCTACCATACCTACAAGAAAGCAAAAGTGTTGCAGCACGAGCTCTTCAATTGTACACAGCCAATTTTGCTTTGGCTTGGGAGCTCTGCGACAAGTGTGGATGATGTTTCGAAGACGGTCGCAGTGCGGCTTTGTGGCAGCACTTCGCAGTCAGTGTGCATCGGCCTTTAGTGTTCGATCGCGCCACAGTTCAAGAGCCAAGAGTCAAGATAGTTAGTGACATCAAGAGGCGATTTCGCCCATTTCGATATCACGTGTCGAGGTCGAGCGTTCCTTAATTTTAGGGTAGGCCTAACCCTCTTAAAGCTATATATATATATATATATATATTTTTTTTACTATGCTAGTTGCTTACTGTCTAGTACCTAACGTCAACATTGCCCCCCACCTTTTTGCCTGTCCATGAAAGCATCTAGTTTCTTCTTAAAGATAGTCACAGCGCGGGGCAGCCACTACTTCGTCATCTAATGCATTCCACGCGTTCACCACTCTGCAAGTAAAGAATTCCTGTTTCAACCTGAGCCGCACCTGCGGTTTGCGCAACTTGAGTCGGTTACCTCTCGTTCTCTTGCTGTCATCAAACTGGAAAAACCTACCACATTCGAAATTATCTATTCCTTTAATTATCTTGAAAGCCTGGATGAGATCGCCCCTCCTTAACCGTCGTTCGAGCGAGTACAGTCCCAACACTTCTAAACGCTTCTCGTATGATAGTNAGAGTGCCTAACTTGAAATCTTTTCATGTGTCCCTTTTTATAAGGGTGGAGAATACATTTTGAAATACTCCCCTCTTATAATCTATGGTAATAGAACATATTACAAAAGTAGGATTTTTCCTATACGCATCCATGAAATAGGTATCTATACTTTTGAGGGAAGTTTAAATTTTGTGTCTCTGTTTCGTTTGATCAAAAAAAATTCAGGAAAATGTGGCTGAAAAAAAGGGACCTGATGGGTTTTTAACAAAAATTGTATTTCTTCTGAAATGTAGACTCAGGGAACTCCATGGCATACGGTTTCAGCCTGATACGTGTCCTCTTTTTGCTTGCGGAAAAAAATGTATTTCGAAAAGCGACCAAACCAAAAGATGTGTTCTGAGGAGACGTATAAAAAAGTTCAATTTTTCCTTAAATCAACATCACGTCAGTGATGCGTGCGCCAGCTACTTTTCTATGTCTGCCCGGTGAACTACATGTCCATTAAGTTTCAATATTATACGTTTGCCCATTTCGCAAAGAATAAATGAATTAATCAACATCACGTCAGTGATGCGTGCGCCATCTACTTTTCTATGTCTGCCCGGTGAACTACATGCCCATTAAGTTTCAATATTATACTTTTGCCCATTTCGCTGGTGAAAAAACATGCTTGGAAAAGCAGACCCGCAGAAATGCCATGCCCGGAGAGGATGCCCCACGAAAGCTGAATACTCCCTTAGCTCAGTAATATCGTCACTAATACGTGTGCCCAGTTTCACCTTTCTATTTCTGTCCAATTCGCCGCAACAACTTTTTTTTTTTCAAAACATCACACCTCGAAAAAATTCCCCATGGGAAGTATTCAGACTTAACATTTTTATATAACTCCTTGTCTCAGATGTCACATTCATGGGAAGTTTCAGCTTTCTATGTTCATCAGTTTAACTGATGCAAAGAAATTAGTGGAAAACATCTCCCTTTGAAATTTGTGGCTTCCTCCGTTGACTCAGTGCACACCACCGATCCGACCTTATCCCTTACTTTTCGCCTAACGTACGCAGTTTAAGCTTTCCTTTAGCCATTTCCTCCATCACTCGCCGTCTCGAGTTACCGAGAAGTGTCAGAAAATAGGTCAGAGGCATCCCCTGCAGGAATGGAAGTCACATCATGCGCGTTTGTTATTGCTCCGTCAGGGACGTGCATGCTGCAAGCTCGCATTAAACAGGATCCGTGGTGTAGTCATTAACGGGCCTGGACCTAAGTCCGATCCCGTAACTCGGAACCTCATATGAACCTGATGTTAGGCCTAGCGCGGACTTTGCGGGTCGGACCGCTTACCTCTCGTCCTCGCAGCGCTCTCCTTGTGACAAGCATGGCCTCTTGCTTGTTCTCCGGCCTAGAACATGCCTAAAGATAAACTATATGGGTATGTAATATGGATATAAGCATGATTAAAGCCTAAGAATCATGGTAAAGACGTCAGCCCTATTTCCCGGCAATCGGTTTCACCAGTATGACTCTTTCATAAACGTTCCTCACTCTGTAGAAGATATTCAAGCCTATCATATGCTTACGGTTGGGTCGCCATATGATTGGTTGTAACAAATTTCCAGTTTTTACGGCTTATCATAAATCTGATTTCTAATTCAGTTTGATTTTCACCCCGATCCTCCAGGTCGTGCAAGGTAGGCTGAGTGTGGGAGACTTCCCGTCTTCATCATACAGAGCATCACAGTTAATGAAGCTGATGGTGGCAGGTTTTCTGTAAGAACTGAAGTGCTGAAATGAAATCACTTGCATGACTTACGAATGGAGTGCTGACCATGAATGCTCTGTTAAGGCGTACTCTCGTGGACCTTATTCCTTGTCAAGGGGGTTTGTGGAGTTTTGGAAAGCTCGGCCCCCTCTATAGCCTCTCTGCTCAGTTTAATCAGAATGAGTGTCATCCTGCAGCCCAAATTCATACTAGTCCTCAGATCTGTGCATGGAGGCCAGGCAGTCCCCTTCCAAAAGGACCTCAGAGGTGGACAAAGAAAAATCAGGTCATCTATCCCCCTCAGGAGCCTCACGAAGAAAGACGTCCTGCTGTGAGATCCTCATTCCTTCTGCATCTTTTCATTCATGCTTATGCCTAAACTAAACCTATTTTTATGGAAGCCTAAGTTACTATGAACAAATCCACTTTTGGCCCAGGCTAAGATTATCATAGTAGCTCCATCTTTACTGTGCATCCTATCTAACAGACAAATAAACCTCAATTCATTTTTTATATTAGAGTTAGAACAATATTGCTAAATATCATTAGTCTTAGATGGTTAGACTAAGTTGTTTGTAGGGCTTAGTCTGACAGTGGTGGGAGACTCTATTTCACTGTCCCAGAGTATATCTGATTTTCTGAATTCTATGCTGCCATATATTGTTACCAGCATTTTATCCACCTCTTATTTACCAACAAGCTACAGAATATTTTCTCCAACATTTTGGAGGGCATTTGAAATTTGTAACTATGCCAAGAGAGAGCTCTGTAACTTTCATTTTTCATGCATCCATACTATAGCATCACTCTTTCAGTTCAGACAAATTAAACCTAGTTGTTATAACAAAGTGTCTGTTAACCATGTTACTGCAACCAGATGCCAATTATGGAAGGGTTTTCCTTCTACATATTTAATTATTGTTGCCGTTATTTAAGAACATAGAACACTCAAGTTGTGTTGAGTGCACTATGGTGATACACTGTGACCAATATGGTTTTTTAGAATTCAGTTTAGTTTTTCAGTATTATTATTAATTAACTCATTGTAAGAGGAAGCCTATCAACATTTAAAGGAATTGATAAAGTGCTGACTGAAATATCTGAATTCTTTCCCTTTTGACATATTAGAAGTATTAAAATTCATAAGGATAACACAAAACAGCTTAATTTTACCTTCTAACCCGTTTACAGTTTGTTTGCCATATGAGGACCAACATCAAGTACAGTCCATGGAAGATGTGGTATATAGCATCAATGGTTAGAGGGATGTCCGTAGATGAAGCTGTGAAGCAGCTGTCCTTTGTCAACAAGAAGGGAGCTGCCTATGTCAGGGACACCATCCTTGAAGCACAGGAGATTGCTGTCAGGGAGCATAATGTCGAATATCGAAGTAACCTTTGGGTTTGTAAGTATCCCTATAAGCATTACTCATATCATCATCCCTGCATTCTGACTGAATAAGCTGCAATTTAGCAAAATGAATTCTTCTTTCTAGCTGATTCCTTTGCTACAAAAGGTGTTGTGATCCGAGGAGTCAGACGGCATGCCAAAGCACGAATGGGAAAGGTGGAATACTTCCATTGTCATTATTTTGTGAGGTTGGAGGAAGGGCCTCCTCCTGTGCATTATTTTGAACCCCCTCTCACCTCAGAGCAGAAATTGGAAGTGTGGTTGGCAGAGAAGCGGAATCGGACTGTTCATTGGTCTCTTTGATCTTGGAATTTGTACTTTATTCATGTGCTAATGAATTTGTGATAGTTTATTGAGTGTGTAGTTTAAGCCAGTGGTTACCAACCTGCTGAGCCCTAAGGGCCTAAGTTGTAGATGTTGGACCTGACTAGGAATAAAATTGTCAGGAAATACAAACCAGAAAAGATAGATAGCTATGGGTTTTAAAACAAAGAAAAGTTTTTAAATGCATGGATGTTTTAAAAATCTGACTCTTGAGGACACATGTGGGCTGCTGGTTGGTAGCCTCTGGTGTAAACTATGTGGTTTTCCTTTGGAAGAGACATTGAGAAGAGCATCTCTTTTATTTCATGGAGGCCCAGCTTCCCACCCTTTTGGGAACATGCTGAGGAGTGCATTCTCCCCCTCAGAGCCATATTTATGAAAAGTACCATTCTCCAACATTCCATATTTTGCTCTTGTAATCATTATGTAATTGTTCTTGACCATTGTAATATTCAACTGATTCTTTTCGGATCTGGATTTGGTTCTACAGGATGGTTCCTATATTACCAAACAGACTTAAATGCTCATATCTTGATAACTAAAAAACACAGAAACTTGGTGCATACCTAATTTTAATGCACAATTATAACCCAATATTAATCCAAAAACCAAAAAAACCCAATATTAATCCAAAGATTCATCTGCCATTATTGTCTTAGCATTCTTGCAAGCATCCTTATACAGAATGTGACATTTTTTGACACATTCCCAAACTATGAAACTATTGAAACTTGTGAAAACTATGAAACTATTTTTTTCTTTGAGCTTATGAATAGTAACTGGTTTCTGCTCAACAGGTTTCCTCCACTATGCCCCATAATAAAAAAAGCCTGGAAAACAAAGCTAATGTGGGAAACGAGTTTAATCCCACAGAGGCACATCTGACCAATTTTTGGGGGTCACCTGCAAAAGTTGTCATGGTTTCAACTGCAACCTACATATGAACTGAACTTTGCTTCCAGAATGAACCAAATTTGTGATGCTTCCAATTTCATTAAAATGCCTATTTATTTCCTATGCAGGAGGCTCACAACCACATTGTCTGTGCCACTGTCCTTGTATTTCAGCCAGGTTTTCAAACTTGGAAAAGTTTTGAACCACAACATTTCTTCTACTATCAAATGTTTTGTCTATTGCTGCATTAACACCACCAAGTTGTCCATTCGAAGGGCTAAATGGCATGTTAATTGAATTTTTATTCACTGGTTTGCATTGCATTATTACCAAGATATGAGCATTCAAGTCTGTTTGGTTATCTATGAAACATTCAGTAGATCCAGAATGTGAAATAAAAAAATATTAGTAAATGTCCTACTCACAAGATAATTTCATTCCTTTGTTTCACATTTAAGGAATTTATTTCAATTGCGGTACCTTGATTCTGAAGACACTGTAGGCCTAAATATATATTTTAAAAACTTTTGATGGAGGTTATTTTCTTTAACAGATATTTATTTTAGATGTGAAATCTATTTTGTTGAGCCTGTTTGTTGAAGAAACAAGCATGGCATCCTCTGAGAAGTATACAATATGGTGCTTATGCCTGGGATTGTCCATTGTCCTCTGGTCATACCCTGGACACTGTGAGAATCTTCCCCCAACAGTGTTTGTTGTGACCTTAGTCCGGAACAAGGCCCCTGTTTTGCCCTATTTCCTCACCCTTCTTGATCAGCTGACATATCCCAAGGAGCGCATGGCATTGTGGATTCGCAGTGACCACAACAGTGATGACAGCATTGCTCTCATGCAAAGGTGGCTGAAGGAAAGGAAGCATCTCTATCATGTTGTAGATTTTAAATATGATGTTTCAGAGGAGGTTTTTCCAGATGAGACATCGAGCAAAGAATGGACACAGAATCGATTTGAGCACGTGATTCATTTGAGGGAGGAAGGATTGATGGCAGCACGACAGAGCTGGGCTGACTATGTCTGGTTCTTAGATGCCGATGCCCTAGTGATCAAGAACAATGTTCTTCAGATACTCATGTCCCATGAGAAGCCCATCATTGCTCCTCTCCTTCGCTCCACTGGCTTGTATGCCAACTTCTGGGCTGGAATGAACAATGATTTCTACTATTTGAGGACTGAGGATTATAAGCCAATCCTTGAAGGAAAGAAGAAGGGTGTATTCTCTGTCCCCATGATCCATTCTTGCGTATTGGTGGACCTTCGCACCAAAGAGTCTCGTTTGCTCACATTTGACCCTGATGCATTACCTGGCTATAATGGTCCTTATGATGATATCATCACATTTGCCATTTCAGCCAACAAAACTGGAATTGGTATGAATTTAGTGAATGATGAAGTCTTTGGCTTCATTCCTCCAGCTTTGAATCCAGCGGCTAGTAATTCTGAAGACCAGGAGAATTTCCTTTCACTGCGTCTCCTCCTTTCAGAACCAGAAGGACCTGTCAATGTACTTCCCATGTTCCAGGATCAAATCACCTACCCAGAACCCAAAGAAATTCCTGGAATAGATAAGATTTACATGATCAACTTGGAACGCCGCCCCGAACGGAGACATAGGATGGAATATTGCTTTCGGGAACTAGGCATTGCGTACAAGTGGGTACGTGCTTTTGATGGAAAGAAGTTGAATGAGTCTTATATAAAGGATCTGGGAATCACTGAGATTCCTGAGTTTCGATGTCCATATAACAATCGGCCCATGACATATGGAGAGATTGGATGCTTCCTCAGCCATTATGCCATCTGGAAGGACATCATTGACAATAACTACCAAACAGCTCTTATCTTTGAGGATGATATTCACTTCGAGAGTTTCTTCAATTTCCGTCTTCGGTCAGTGGTAGAAGAAATAGATAAGCTAAAATTGGATTGGGACCTCATCTATGTTGGCAGGAAGGTCCTTCGTGATGATGAGGCTTATCTACCTGATTCTTCCTTGCTGGTCGATGTGGAGTATTCTTACTGGACATTGAGTTACTTCATCAGCCAGTCAGGAGCACAGAAGCTAGTGGAAGCTGAACCACTGCAGAAACTCCTTCCAGTGGATGAGTATTTACCCATCATGTTTGACAAGCATCCAAATGATACATGGAGCAGGTATTATCCAAAAAGAAACCTGAAGGCATTCTCAGTAGCTCCTCTTTTTGTGAACCCAACACACTACACAGGGGACAAAGGGTATGTGAGTGATACTGAGATGTCTAGTGTGGTATTCTCTGAGAAGAACCAAGCTTCCACCCAGAACTCAGTCCCTCAAAATTCATCAGCTGCTATCCCTTCAGGTTCCAGCTCTCCCTTAATCCCTCTTCCCCCCCAGACTTATCCCAGCTCATACAAAGAGGAGCTTTGAGATTGAGATGGGTCAAACGTTTGACATCAACATCAACTTGACAGTGCCAAATAACAGTATTCTGTTTTCGCTGTTCCTTCTCTGTCAAATCTTTCAATTTTATTCATAGTTTAGATGCTCACTCGCAGCTGTGATACAGGTTTCTCCGGGACTCCACTTCTCTTCCCTCTTCCATGATGACTAATCTCACCTTTGCAATGTCATGTCCTTTGTCCTTCTGTGAAGAACTTGTCAAGAATACGGATGATGCCATGAATCTTGTACCAAATTATTTGTTAATGACTTTTTTTTATTATGCTGCGTATTTTTTTGTATCCCTTATCCATGGAGGAATAAGTATCCATTTGGTATATTTCTGCATCCTTGTCATACCATTAGTCCAATTTTATTTTTATTACGGCATTGTGATGTGAAGCGCCAATTGATTCTAGTCGAAGGTGCTTTTCATGCACAATTAAGAATGTGTTCATTTTTCTGCCTGGCTCTTTCATCTGATCCAGCCGAGTATGAAGGTACATTGATAGTTCCAGAACTGAATACCTGAGTGTCACGTGACTTACCTCTTAGCTCTACCCACCGCATAACGGTATTTCCTGATGAAAATGGATCTGTGGAGTTTTTCTCAAAAAAATGGTGCTGAACGTTCCTGAGAACAGTGACTTGTGCTTTCCGGCTCCCTCATCTGTCTATGATGCCAAAGGCTTAGCGCTTGCTTGCTGCTAATTTACCAATGAAGTCATTGAAAATGAACGCACCTTGGTTTTATTTATCAATCCCTTTTATACATTTTCTAAATGAAAACGTGCTCGGAGATGTGATTTGCCCCGATCAAGGAGGATACTCTTTGGATGTCCGAATCGGGTTCGTCCTCGTGCAAGTTCACTTTCCTTCGTACTGACACTTGGTTGTGAAACTTCTACAGATTTCACGGGAGAATCGAACTGGTCCGGGCGGAATGCAGTCCAACTGCATGAATGGATTTCAGTAATTGAAAAGGAAAATTTATTGTTATGATGGATACGATCCTTAGTACTTCTGGTTTCTCCAAGGCTTTCGATCGGCCATTGTGATTCGTCTCCAGTGCAACATCGGCAGGCTCCTAGCTGATCTGTGGAATCCCTCTTCACCACACTTTCGGTCAGTAAGAGGTTGCCGTTGGTCTGATGCGGCAGTCCACGATACTAACTGAAGAATATTGCTCTGCCTTCTCTAGGTGTCGCTGAAGCTGATGCAATTTGTAAAGTCCATGTTCTTGTTCGCGTCTCAAGAAGCATTTTTGTTATGAAAATCCTATAAGTGAATTAATTTACCAGTAGATTTCTAGGTAACAGCAGATCTAATTTGATTCCATGGTTCTGGTATGCATTCAGGTCAAATGTCACAGATGTTTGAAGTGGAAAACATCGAACGAACTGTGCAAAAAGGAAACCATGAAAAATCGGTGGTGATTAATTTTTTTTCTGAGATTAAAATGCTCCGATGGGAAGATATCTTAACACGGGATTTGAGACAATGTTGGTGCTTCTTTGAAAGTTAAATGCCCCGAGGCGATGTCAGTCATTTTTTTCCTTTTTTATGGTTCAGTCTATCAGCCGCTCTCCGCGCATTCGCATCCATTTTCTCTTCACCGAAGTTCTCAGACGAGTGTTCCTCGACCGTTTGTAAAAGCCTATAGATGCGAGTGAAAGCATTGTAGCCGATTTTAGTTGATTTGCCTTGACAGGATGCTTTCCCAATAGAGGTATCAACGGTATCAATTTTTGGGAACCGTTTTGACTCTCGACCACCTCGAACAAGACCGCAACTGTACTCCCCCTACATCCCCAGAGACGGAATAAAAGCGCGACTGGATATGAATACGGAGCCCGGAGCGGGAATTCCAAGCCGGACGTGGACCAGGAAGTGTCGAGACTCAGACGTCTCCCCCAGGAAAGAGCTAGCAGACTGCTAGATTCACGGTTACCACTACTCTCCAATTCTCCATCCACTCCAATCCACGGTTTCATTCCTCATTCTCGGTTCCTCCTTACCCCACACCGTGATCGCAGCATAGGTCATTGACAAACTCGCATCATTTAGTTTTTCTGTACGATTTGCCCTGATCACCGAGGATTCACGAATAGAATACATCGGCTCGAGCAGGCACAAACGACGACCAGATTCTTCCCTAAAAGGATTTATACGGGTGCAATTCAGGAGACTGATTTCAGTTAACTTTGGATTATTTAAATAAAAGACGCGCATGTGAATATAATAATCTAGATTCATCTCGGTCTCAGAGAACCCTATTATGGGAAGCGAATCAAATTAAACGAAGCTAAGTCTCTCTCATGCACTGTAATCATTATGAATCGTAGACAAGGACTTCATTTATACTATTCTTTTCTTTTACAGAGTGGCTCATTTGAGGAGAGGAGGGCCATCTCGTTACTATTTGGACCATCTCGTTGCCATTTGGGCCCTCTCGTTGCCATTTGGACCATCTCGTTGCCATTTGGGCCAGCTCGTTGCCATCCCTACTACATTCCCAACGTCTCCAATTTATATCATCACGGCTTGTACTGAAAGAATAATAAAATGACATTTCTCCCCTTCGTTGGCTTTCAGTGTAGCTTCTCATGGCAAAGTTGCTGGCAATTAATCGGTTGAAGAATAAAACAACAATGCTTTCATCGCCAACTTTTAATAGCGAGGAAGCCTGGAAAAAAAAAGAAGAAACTAATTGATGTTCAGGGAAAAAAACCGTCAGGATCGAAAACAAGAGGAGTTTCAAGTTTTGCATCATGGACTGAGAATCATTCGATAGCCCAGACGATGCCGACCATTAAATGAGGGCGATTGAGGCAGACGCTCGGCGTAGCCACCGAGCTGACCACATTGTCGGTTTTCACAACGGCCTCATCCTCTGAAGAACTGACCTAATTTGAAGTTGAAGTCTCGACTTCGGCGTGTAGCGGAACCGAGGGAATCGAGCTCAATAGAGAACAGGAAAGATGAACAAGTCAGGCCGATATTTCTTGAACAGCATCTTCATCATGAGAGGAGGGGGGAATAGAATTTTTCTGTTCTCATTGAGGTCTAACAGATGAAGATGGAGAGCTGAAGAATGCGGAGATTAGAACGATCTTAACCTTCGCGTTCGCCGCTACGAGGATTCCCAAACGGACGAGTCCATTCGCCGATCGTCGCAGGCCGTGGGGGGGGGATGAACAGCTGGTGGGAGAGTCCATTATGTGGAAGGGGCAAGGGGAGGTCTGATGACGTCACCGGATTCGACCTTGAACGGCCAGGTTTTTCCGGGTTTGGAAAAAGGAGCACGAAGCGAGGTTTTCGTTGTTTTGCCGGAACCCCTCTGACGTCACGGATCTGGCTCGATTCACCTTCATTTGACCCTGAGACCCAGGGGACCCCTTCCCCTGGAAGAAGGGGGGGGCCCTTCTTCCACCAGACCTCCCCTCGAAATGGAATGGACTCGGCCATCTCCTCTGGCAGGTTCAAAAACTCGAATTCTCGGCACGCCGGATCCTCTCGCGTCCCTAGCCGAGATGTAACGCGTCCATTTCATAATTGTGAGACTCGGGTTCGAATCTCAGCTAGGAAACTTTTTTTTTTTCCTTCTTTATTTCTGCTTCTCCCCTTCCTGCATTTTTCCTTTCATTCTGCTCGAACGTCAGTATCCAAGCATCCTGCATCTTCCTGCATCTTCTCAGTCCTGTGCCCCGAAAACGTGCACTTCGTTTGAAGCCATATGAACTTGATTGAAATACTCCCATCACTTTCTCATCATCATTTATTTCACCAGATTTCGGCATCACAAAACCGTCTCTGCAACTCCAGCCCCCCCCCCCCCCCCCCCCCCCCCCCCCCCCCCCCCCACATCTTCATCTGTTAGACCTCAATGAGAACAGAAAAATTCTATTCCCCCCCCCCCAAGTTTTCAGGTGTTTCTCCGATGGAAGATTTCCTGCAGAGATGGCTCCATCGAGTGAATTGCGCGTTCCACGATCGGAGGTGAGTTTCAGACCGCCGAAATCTCTGGATTCCGTGACGACGAGGAGGTCCGCCGAGCCGATATTCACTTCGCGAAAACCGGGACGTCGTCCCAACGTTTTTCGCGCCGGGAAGGGCCGACGAGATCTCTCCGAACCTTGAGAATATTAAAATAGAGTATACCAAATGTGCAAGGCATTTGGTTTACGACGAGGCACGGCTCGTCGTAAGGACTTTGTTGGACTCCTTCCCATAGCTTCTCTGACCCTGCCAATTGTGTCCTGGGTCACACTTGGACGTCCGGAGCGTTTTTGATCTGCAACGGTCCCAGTCCTTCGGAACTTGTTGACATGCAGACGGATGTTGGCATCTGTTGGGCCAGGTTTATGGAGCTTCCGTTGAAATGCATTTCGCACCTCATCGTACTTCATTCCACGCAGACGAAGTCTCACTACTCCTATCCTCTCTTCTAGGGTCAGCATATATATATATTTTCTAGTATCCCACAATTTTTCCACTTTGAATCAATAGCTGCATCGGGTGAACCTGTAATAGGAACAAATATCAGCATTAGACATAAAAAGGATCAAAACTTTATAATCACCATGTATATTAGAAAAATAGACGTACGAATGCCGTCGCGAACCCCCCCCCCCCATCCTCGCGAAATGGATAATGCAGCGCCGCAGGGAGACCTCGTTCTCGCAGTGACGGCACTCGCTTCCATTTCTACGAAAGGCCGAGGCGAATAGAAAGATAGTACAGAGCAGTCACACAAGACAGAGACGGGCCAAAGCACGACCTCCTCTACCTGACCACCAGAATGCAATACGTCCATCCCCCTTCCTCCGTCCGTTCGACCTCCACCCGACGGGTCGACCCGACCCGTCGGTTCAGACGGGAACGAGGAGCGTCTCGGCGAGTGAAGAGGAGGCTCCGGTGAGGAACCCTTGCTTTGCTGCAACTGGTCCGGTTGCTTGCTAGCACGAGCCCCGAACCCCAGACCCATGCGAGCGGCACCCCCGTCTCGACGAAGTGGCACGTTAAAAATCCAAAGGGTGAAGGTCGTTCAACTGGAAGCGTGCCTCAAAAGAAGCCATTTCATTCATGGCCAAATATATGGGCCTGCACGCATGTGCGTACTGGGCCAAACTCAACTACGAGATGGGCCATGTAAAGTTCCGGCAGCAATCGAAACCGACTGCAAGACACTTGAGAATGCATTCCATCTGCTCCATAGCCATTTGAGAATCGACTTACCGAGTGAGTTTTTCCATGATTGACTTATTCCTTCACAGTAGATCCTCACTCTTAACAGCCTTGTTTCCTAGTTTTCCCTGCACCGTCGCACACATTTCTTGCTCTATCCCGACCGGGAAACTGCAATCTGATGTAAAGATGATTGCATTGTGATGCAAGTGCAAGAAAGCCTCTTACCGAGTGAACCGCGAAAACACTTCCCCCCCCCCCCCCGCAAGGGTAGAAGAATCTCTCAGACTCGATTCCTCGAAACAGCAGAGGAGACATAAACGAGAAGAAAGGGAAACTTCTCTAGTGCTTGTTTTTTTTTCCCCATGATTCCACTCTCCGCAGAAATGTCATTACGTCCGTCGTTTTTCAAGTTATATTTTGGAGAAAACCGTTCAGCATTTAACTCCCTCCTCCGAAAAGACGTTTTGAAATAAAAAAAATCAAGAGAGCAAACGTTCGGAGAAACTCCCAAGAAATTTCCAACTGGAAACTGGCTGTAGAACAGATGGGTTTCACTGGCTGAGATTCGGCCTTGAAAAAGATGCAAAGCCGGTAACCACGAGGAGAGGTGCAAAAATTCTCCTTCGCTGAAATCGTTTGCTGAAACTCGCAGGAGCTTCAAGGACCTGGTCCGGGAAACAAGCTTAAGAATGAGCACTCAAACTTCTCGTGCGATCGGTGTGATTTGTTTTTTTTTTTCATCCTTTTGTTTGACTTCTACTCTCGCTCGTGTCAGCGGCTTTTTTTCCTTTTTAACCTTAAAAGACTTTAAGTCGGTCTTCGTTTCACTGAGCCCTTTGACTCGACTACATTCGAGGTAACTGCAACTACAAAGAGACTCTCGATAGCTACACCAAAAACCTTCATTCGCATCCTCGATTCACAGCTCTGCCTGCGACTTCTAAAATGAAACTCCATCTCGCATCTCACTCCTCCTCTCACGACGCGGACGATGCAACGAAGAGCGCCAGGAGCCTCCACGCTCGACCGTCCCCTGCACGGCCGCAGAGTAGTATAAAAAAAAAGGTAAGTTTCACTGGGGGCGCAATGGAGTAATATAATTAATATTGATTTTAAAATTTGCAATTTAATATTGATTTATTTACCCCAATTTTACATCAATTAACCTCAGATTACCATCAGTACTGACAAAAATTAATTATCGATTGTCATCGAATTATCAACTATACAAGTGTTTGCATTATCCATGTATGAAAGGATTTATCGATATGGAATTTATTAAGTATTGAGTGGACGAGTATTTGCATTATCCCATTACCTTCACGAACGATTTTTCGTGTTGGAAATGATTAGTTACAACGTCTTTGAATAATTTCAAAGGTTTCAAACCCACGCTCTCCTGAAGGGCAAGGGCGAGGTGGGGAGAGGAGCAGCCTGTATGTTATTAAAAGAAATATACAAGAAATGGAGTATCGTCTCACTTTCATTCAGTCGAGAAGATGGAAGGCGATAGTACTGACGCTGCACTTGCCAAACCCAGCAATAATTTCGCCCTCGCGTTATTTACCGAAAACGAACGCAGGAAACCTTCAATTATATTTCTGCAATAGCTGATTACGTGAATGCGTGTCGGAGCTCGTCAGGTGGGGATTCTATCTAGATGTCGATCCGAAGATCGCATCGACGTTACACAACTTGGAAGAATCATCAAAGCTCTTCGTTTGCTGTGTATTTTGCCGGGGGAAATGCAACTCGAAGACTTTCATCGTGACCAAAAATCGAGTGAAACCATTCGTCCGCGACATCGTCACTTACAGCCTGGCCACGAAGCATATTCCACTCCGCCAAGTGTCTACCGATGTCACAAGGAAATGAATTGGCTGTACCCTCTACTGACTGGCAAATGTCATTCGAACGTGCAATTTTCACCTCTTGCTCTCAGCAGAGGGAATCCATCTGATGATGAAGATTTCAACCCAAACCAAAAGAAGATGCTCTGTCATGCCGGGCGACTCTGGCCTTTTGAGTTCTTCCCGAAAAGATACATTGTATCTACTAGTGAAATGGCAAGATGGGGTCTATATTATACGGGGATCCGCGACGAGACCGCTTGCATTTTTTGTCGTCCGATCCTTCACAACTGGGAATACCGAGAGACAATCCCTACGAGGAACACCGTAGATTTTCCCCCAACTGCCCATTGATTAGAGGACGCAACATCGTGGATATCCCATACGAGAATTCTCCCAAACCTGGTGTCAACACGGAAAAGGAAGGAAAGGATATGGTCGATGCTCAGAGCAGACGATCGCCTACGAGTTCCTTCGAATCAGGTAAATTCGTTACTCTCCCTTTGGCAAATAACGATTAAACTCTTTACTGATTTATTTCCTTGTCTATAGACGCTTTTTCAGAGCCGATCGTTGACGAAGACGGGGATTCTCAGCTGTTCGTTAGACGGTCTGGTAAATTCCCTCGGTTCCGATATGGACTTAACGATCTTAAAGGACTCCTTCCCTCCCACAACTCAGGAACAAATGACAATGCTCCAGAGAAAGGGGTATTTTCCCTACGAATACGTGATGTATGAGATCTGAGACAGTACTTCCTCCTAGAGGATCATTTTTTTCCTCGCTGAAAGGAGCAACCATTTCCGAAATACAATATCACCATGCGATAAACGTATGGGATACCTTCTCTTGCAAAACCATTGGAGATGACGCTCAGTTGTATTGTCGCGTCGATACGATCCTCCTCGCGACAGTCTCTGAGCGATTTCGTCGACAAACGATGCAGGACTTTGGTCTCGAGGCATGCATGTTCGAATCATCACCTCGTTGAGCATGGCAGCAGCACTAAAGACCAGTCGTGTCGAGTTAGATCTCGTCACTGATATCGATCAACACCTGATGTGGGAAGCTGGGATTCGCGATGTGCATCGCTCCGGAAAAGTTTAGCAAGGCAAACAATAAATACATGGGGGCAGCATACGATGAGACGAAAGAGAGCTCTTTTATTTTAAATTTCGACTGCAACAGTCTGTATGCACCCTGCTTGTATGGGAAAATATGAGGGACCTATGCATCAGATCAAATAGAGAATGTATACTTCCCATCCTTCCCGGCGTGTATCGTTTCCAACCGTTGCAGCCAAGAGAAACGCGGACGACATTTCGTTGCATTCTTCCTGGAGAGAAAGGGTCAGGTGGAGTTTTTTTTATCGCCTCGGTCGGTTTCCGGGTTTTTATGGACATGCATTTGAAAGATTCGTGAGCGAGCACGGGGGAAAATCGGTTGTCTACGACGTTCAATTCAGGGCCCAGGCGCAAAAACATGCGGGGTCCGTGTCATTTTCTACCTCATTCATCGATGTCTCGGCCACAGCATGAAGGAGATGTATCCCCCTCATTCTCCCTCATCATTCCATGACGCGATTGTGAAACTTTTTTGCTGACACATCGGAATAAAGGAAGACGAATAAATGACAGCACCTCGGGAGTTTCATTTGCAAGTACATGAAGTCAACGTGTCTTTGAAAAAGAGATGCTGAGCTCATCGTATTTTTCTCGGAAGTATACAGGTCGTTATGACTATAAAATTATCAAAAGACATGCTGAGCTCATAATCTTTTTTGCTTTGGTATAATCTTTTTCGGTTGGTGGGATCTCACTATGGGTATTGTTAAAATCTTGCATGGTTTGACCATCATGAGACAAATGGACAAGGTCATGGGGATGAATGCTTTCTTTCCATTTCCCCCATTCCTGACAAAATATGCTAATTTGAAAAGCCAAAAGCTATCGCTCCTTAGCGAGTTTCAATCTGGCAGTTCCTCACTTCGATCTGTATGAAGCTGATGTGAACTTCATCCTCTATATACTCCTACCTACGGTGAGTCCACACAATCTCGAATATCTCTCATTACATTTTAGGAGAGTTTTCTAATCGCAACTTTGGCACTGCATTTTTTAATTACAGAATGTGCTGTTCATCACGTATATTTTGATATTTCATGACATTACCGAGTGCAAAGATTTTGCAAGATGGGTTAAAGATTGCATTGGTGGGATCGTGGAGATGGAAGCAACGTCTCGCGAAAGAATTATCATTATTATTATTATTATTATTATTTTGCTTCGTCCGAGCGGGGACACCATAGCCCTCGGAAGAGAAGTCATCAATACATGGCTAAGGGGAACTTCCTGCAAAGTATGCGCCTGGGCAGGTGCAGGAGGAACAGCGGATGGAATCATGTCATCTTTAAAATACTTTGAGACCATAGAGGCCAATTAGTAAGATCATTGCATGTCCCTTCCTGAATTCCGTCTTACCCTCATATAATTAAAAAAATTTTCTCTTACAGTTACGGTGAAGATTGGGAGACAATCGAGAAAGAAGGAAAAAAAAAGTTCAAATTTACCATTATTCAACTTTTCTTTCATCAGCTAAAATATAAATTAGAAATAAGTTTATTATTGTCATTGATTTTTCGAGAGATGCAAAGCCATGATCAAAGAAACCAGAGATGAGTTAAAACACATCCCGTCTCTCACGTGGAGACACTCATGGTCCAGGAGTTTAATGATTTATCCCTGATTTGGATTCAATGAATCGTTACTTCGAGTTTCATCATGCACATCATCAGTGTGCACTCTGCAGAAGAGAGAGATGATGCAACGGTGCTTTTATCGGTATCGGCGCATGTGAAATCGGAGGCGACATCTCCTCGCACTATCGTCCTCAGCCTCGAAGGAGAGAATCGACTCAGGCGGAAGACCACCGAGGAGAAACTCGGGTCGCTACGTTCGTCTGCGAGATGGTATCCAAACGAGACGGACGTCGAGAAATGTCTCAAGACTGAGGAAGTTCGAGCAAAATATGAAGTCCAGTGGTAGTGCCATTTCCGTTTCTGATACAATCTTTTTTATCCTTGTATGCATTTTTCATCAGAGGCACTGGCCTTCTTTCCATCCGTACTAGTTAATTAGCTCACTGAAAAAAAAAAATTTTTTATATGTTCCTCGCTGAACAATCTCACCACCTGGTTTCCTCCTTTACAGGAACGATGGAGGCCGAACGAGAATCGTTTTCCCTGCCCCCTAATCTGTTCCGACTGCACAACTTCATATTGTGCCAGGTTATTCCGCTCTCATCAATTCACGTTTAGATATCTAACCTTCACATCGCAATCATCATCCTCTCTCAAGACTTTCCCTTGTTCTTCGTATATCGATTCTATCGATGTAGAGATTGTTGATGGGTAATTTATAATAAAGTTTCACTCTACTTCCCATCCCCGACTCGTCCTTGACATCGAAGGGCCGTTGTTGTAAAGATGTGCAACCTTTGAAATTATTCAAAGACGAGCTGACCTCATCATCTTTGTATACTTTCTTTCACAACATGCACACTACTCCCGTCCCCGATTCAGGGGTCCATGACCCCCAGGGGACCGTGCTCGTAAAAAAGGGGAGCAGGACTAGAAACGTGCCACAAGCGCAAATAAAGACGTCATCAACGTGTCTGAACACGTTGACGTAGCCAATTCATCAAATGTGCCCTTTTGACTTGATCTCAACTGGTAATCGTGCTCGATCTAAATAAACTCCCAATCTTAACATCGTTTCAGTAACTAATCATTTCCAACACGAAAAATCGTTCGTGAAGGTAATGGGATAATGCAAATACTCGTCCACTCAATACTTAATAAATTCCATATCGATAAATCCTTTCATACATGGATAATGCAAACACTCGTATAGTTGATAATTCGATGACAATAATTAATTTTTGTCAGTACTGACGGTAACCTGAGGTTAATTGATGTAAAATTGGGGTAAATAAATCAATATTAAATTGCGCCTCCATTGAAACTTACCTTTTTTATACTACTCCGCGGATCACTTCCTCCCCAAGGCAAGGACGTAGTTCCATCGACCCGGAACGACCTCACCGGGGGACAGCACCCTCTCCAACCTGCGACGGGGGGGACCAGAGGTCATCGGGGAAGGGATTGGAACCGAGCGAGAAACGCTGCCGAAGGCGATCTTGCCTTCGGCGGAGGTCAGAGGCGATGGCATCCATCCGATCCTTCCCCTCTTTTTCCTTCATCCGACCGTAGGCGGACCACGTCTGGACGTAGCCGACGAGTCCGTCTGCATCCATGGATATGTCCGAATGTATCTCGCCGAACCTGATCGGATGCAGTGAAAAATTTTCGATTTCCGATCCTGAAGACACGCCGTGAACATCGAGACAGAAAATGACGCCAGAATTGTGGGAGCCTCACCTGAAAGTTTTAGCTTCGTTCATCGGGAGCTGAAAGTCTTCCAGGCTGAACGTGGACCTGGCATCGGTCCAGTAGTCAGTCATCAGTCCATCGACCTTTCCAAGAGGAAGATGACATGAAACTCATTTTAATGACGTGAAGCAACATTCACCTCTTTCGTAGAGTCATCACGAGGCAAAACAGTCTCGATCATGCACAGTCTTAGAAGCAGACTCTATACATGTCATTGTTGACACCGATTCGTGTTCTGGACAGGATGTACGTATTATGGCTTGCAGATACGATTCTCAGATTATTGACGTAGATCTGCGGTTCCTAGACTTCTTTGAATCGCGACCCACTTGCTGAAGTACAAAAAACTTCGCGACCCACCAGAATCCAGAACGAGGTATTTTCAAAGTAACCATGACGTGAAGAAAACCGATGGACCTTTTCTGCAGGGCATGTTTTATCCCGAGCGGATGCGGATATAGTGATTTTCATACTTTGAAAATGCACGCGGCCCACCTTGATGCCTCTCGCGACCCACGGTTTGGGAACCGCTGACGTAGATGATCGACTCACGTGACGAAGTGCACTCGAGAGCGCATCGCTCCTGTCGCGGCCGAGAGTGGGGAAGCCGACGGGGAGGAGGCCGCAGTTGAAGATGGCCAGGACCCCGGACGGGGCGAGGACGCGCTTCGCCTCGTCGAGGAACCGAGACTGGTGGAAGTAGTGGAAGCTCCGGGATGCCGTCACGAGTTGCACCGAGCACGGTGGGAAGGGCAGCGCCTCTGCTGGCGACGCTCTAAATTGCAACGTGGACGTGGATGTGCGAAATTCGACGCCTTCCTTTCACGATTTCATTTTGATCTGAACAAAATAAAAGGAAGGTTTTCGATCGGATTCATGTCTGGCGTATCGAACCCGCCAAATCGTGCCGACTGCATAGACCTGTGTCGTTGCACATTGGGTTGCGTCCTCTCGTCCGATGCTTGCGGACTCGAATTATTTTTGGACCAGACGCACATTCAAGTCTGCATAGGATCTGCATAGGATAGGCGATCTCAGGATTGGAAATAGGCTGATAGATGCAACAATGTGCGCTTCGATACTATCATCGTCTTCACAATTTGGCATGTTCCATGGAGCACACATGAGTACAATTCAAAATTGTCCTTTTTCGTTCAGATCAAAATGAATTTGCGAAAATGAACATTCTCAGTGAATTTGCATGACTCCGAATGACACAGGTGCACTGCGGGTTTCTATCGGAAATTAGGATTATTGAAATCTTTCATTTTTTAAAAAGAAATTCCTCAGACTATCTCCTTCACCACGAAAAATTTGCTCGTCAAACATCTTAGAACGTGAGTTTAAGATATTGCTGCCATCTCATGAGTGGTGAAATATCGAGCCAGAAGACGAAAACTCAGCCAGTGTGTAACCCTCCCTCCACCTTTCCAGCATGTCTCCTCCCGGAGAAAGATTTTCATCAGCTTTTACCGCACACCTTCAAAAACCAACCGATGCATCAGAACTGCCGGAACTGATGCATCAGAACTGATGGAACTGATGCATCAGAACTGATGGAACTGATGCATCAGAACTGATGGAACTGATGCATCAGAACTGATGGAACTGATGCATCAGAACTGATGGAACTGATGCATCAGAACTGATGGAACTGATGCATCAGAACTGATGGAACCGATGCATCAGAACTGCCGGAACTGATGCATCAGAACTGATGGAACCGATGCATCAGAACTGCCGGAACTGATGCATCAGAACTGATGGAACTGATGCATCAGAACTGATGGAACTGATGCATCAGAACTGATGGAACCGATGCATCAGAACTGCCGGAACTGATGCGTCAGAACTGATGGAACTGATGCATCAGAACTGATGAAACTGATGCATCAGAACTGCATAACTGCATGGACTCGGAAAAATCGGAATGCGTCGCGGGGCGAGTCTATCTCTACTTTCACTCTTTTGCCCTCGTCGGCGAAAGTTAACTCATGCATCCATGAAATGAGAATTCAATCTGGACCTAAACTTATCAAGGGCTATCGAGAGAATGAGTATTTAAAAAAAGGAGCCCTTTGAGTATGACGTCATCATCGCACAAAGAAAAGCGAAGATCCATCCATCATCCATCAGATCAGATCCGTCACTTCTATCCTCGTATGATGAGGAGAGGAGTGATGGATGGCTGATCGACGTAAATCAGTTTTTCTTGCGTCAGTGGCAGTGAGAAAGGGCACGTGGATTTGTGACTGCCGGATAGGTTGGAACTGCATCTTTGCATCTTGCCTAAAATGGAACCTGGCGGGAACCGGCCTTCGCTCGCTTTAAATGCAACAAAACTTCAAAATTGTCGGATTTAGGGGCTTCCTCGATCAAAAGAGTTTACCCTCTAGAAATCTGGACATTCTTGGCTTGAAATGCTCACGAAATCACAGAAATCAGAGCCGGCGAACAAAGATCTTCCAACTGCAAATCACCCTAATAAAAAAAAAAACCAACGGTGACACCCAAAGATCCCAACTGCAAAGGCATGCAAAGCAAAGGCATGCAAAGCAAAGGCATGCAATACAAAGGCATGCAAAGCAAAGGCATGCAAAGCAAAGGCATGCAATACAAAGGCATGCAAAGCAAAGGCATGCAAAGCAAAGGCATGCAATACAAAGGCATGCAAAGCAAAGGCATGCAATGCAAAGGCATGCAATGCAAATTCATGCAATACAAAGGCATGCAATGCAAAGGCATGCAATGCAAAGGGATACAATGCAAAGGGATGCAGCCCTCACACGTATGTGACGTTGGGCAGGCGATTCCCCGCGGCTGCCTCCTCAATCTGCGCCTCGCTGATGTCCACCCCGTAGGCGCGCTGGAAGTGCGGGGCGAGGAGCCGCGTGCTCTGACCCGTCCCGCACCCGACGTCCACGCACGTGTTCAGCTCGCCGGTGTACTGGAAAGATCCACCGAAAAGAGTCTAGAATTTATTTTCACGGCGTCTCGAGGGGAGGGAAGATGACGATGCTGACTTTTTCCTCGAGATAGTCCAGGATGTGCCGGATGAGTTGTGGAGGGTGTCCGAAGCGGTACTTGCCGTAGAATTTAGCGTGCTCGGGGTCTTCGAAGAACCGTTTGCCTTGACTCGACTCCATCTTCGATGAAAATCTGACCGGGCTTCGGCGGATTTCCCGTGCGGCTTTAAGGAAATTCGGTGGAAAAACCGTCATCGCCTTTCTCTGAAAGCGGTGCGAGCGAACAAGTGATCGTCGAGGGGCTGCGATCAGACAAATCGGCCCCAAAACGGATATCGCTGGACCGAACTGCATCGCATAACGAGCCATGATGGCCTCTCAGTTACAATGCCTTCTAGAAAAAAGTGAAAAGGGGGTTTTCGCTTCGAACAGGTAGCCATACGATTTGAAATCTCACGAGAAACAGAAAAAAAAGCAGGGAGTATCTCCTCTCTCGTACCAAATCCAATTTTATCACCTAATACAGCTTTTATTAAATGCCTGCAATGGACTCCCAACAAGTGACAATTGATTCATAGGGCTAAGAGGATAATGGGTGAAAGAGAGTCCACTTTCCCTCCAAGTGCACTTTCAGTTCTATGGATTTTAGGGGGATTATTACTTTTTAAACTTTCATCTCATGAAAGTCTGAATAAGACGGGACGTTCTCTTGGGGGAAAGAGAATCTCCCAAGCATATTTATTTTCTTACAACTCAACGGGGTTCAAGGGCCACACAGGTCCCTTCCTCCTTCTCCTTCCCCTTCCCCTTCCCCTTCCCCCCCCCCCCCTCAAAGAGGAAGATTTTATCCCAGCAATGTCAGGTCGACAAGTCAAAGGAAGCAAGCAGCCGCGCTGCTACAGATGATTCTGTTCAGCGAGAGGAAGCGAACGCCGTGGATGCACACCAGGACAGAGAAAACAGCACGTACGCTCTCCAGCAGGGAGAAAAGGAGCAGGAGGCAGGCAAGAGATCCCCGGTAAAGGAACACCCGAAACAGGACCAAGAGAACACGACGAGAGATCTCACCCAACGGGCAGTTCCTTCCGCAGCGGCAGAGCTACAGCGGACTCGGTGGCACGGTGGGACGACCGAGAAGCCGGTTCTCGACGTAGGCCTCCTTTGTATCTCACGGAACCAATCATCGCAGCAGAGTAGAAACGGGTCCAGATGCATATCTGGTGATATTAATGAGATTCATCGGAATTCTTCCTCAACGGTAGATCAGTTGATAAGCTCACTTTTTACTTTCAAGTTACCATCAGTCCAAGTCATATTAATATCTTCCTCCACCTGCCAATCTAAGACGGCGGTACAACCATCGTCTCCAGCCTCTATCTGGGCTTTTGCTTTTTTTTTTTTTTGGGGGGGGGGGGGGGGGGGGGAGGGGGAGGGGATTTTTTTTTTTTTTTTTTTTTTTTTTGGGGGGGGGGGGGGGGGGGGAGAGAGAGAATCTTAATACCCCTTCTCCCTGGACATAGGAGCTGAATTGGAATGCCTACACGTTTTCTTTATAGATCATTAAGAACAAAATGATAAGAGCAATTTTTTTATTTTCACAGGCAACAGGTCCAGCTGCCGGCTAAGCTTCATACCCAGCATCGAATTCAGGTTTATCAAGTGGGGAAAAAAAAATTCAAAAATGAAATTGATTAACATTTGTGGAATTCCTTATCACTTTTTAAGATTGCAATCACACACTTCATAAATTAGAATTCAGAAACCTAATCAATAATTCACCTAATTAATAATAAACCGGCTACCCTCGTGCCGCTGAACACCGCTGCGATTTTTGGCCAAATGGAAATTCCAAGACGAAAATTTGCTTATATCGGAGCAGCGCCCCGGGATTCGCATTTGAAACAGAGAATACGCTCCCAGAAGTAAACTAAACGAAGTGAAATCTGCAAATTGAAACTTTTTTTTACAGCTACGTACGTAAGAAAGCAGGAAAAAATGGGCATGCACCTCTTTCACACCAGCACACTCAGTATGGATGCTCTTGAGTGGATGTGAACAGTCCCAAACCCAGGGTCAATGTTGGAGGGGGGGGGGGGGGGGGGGGGGAAAAAAAAAAAAAGGGGAATNGGGGGGGAGGGGGGGGGGGGGTCGAAAAACACAGAAATTTAGAATGTACTCACTTTCAATATTCTCTCACGTTCATATGCCTATAACCGTGGGCGGAAAAAGTGTGGGGGGGGGGGTCGCAGGAACTCTGGGACACTGTTATGCATTTCATTTGTCTTTTCTTGAATAATGGGGAGGCACGTGCCCCTCCCCCCCCCTATCCGGGTCTCCCGACGCTCTTCATGTTACCCTATGTTGAGCATAGTAGAGGGTCAAGACCCCATGAGGTGCAAGTGCCAGCCTTAATCTTCAGAAAATGAGAAGCATTGAACCAACAGAAAGTTCTTGCCACTGTGACTAACTGCATTGAGCATGACAAGAGTGGCATCTCTTCAGGTGCAGGAACTCTATCGTCAAGTAACTGTTACCCGTGAAATATTCATATTTTCGTAATTCAGGCTAATCGAATTCCGTCCCGAACCCGAACTGGAATTTTGAACAGCCATATTTCGGATCAATATTGTTGGGGGGTGGGGAACCCGTTCTCCTCTTCAGCCCACCCCCTACCAATTTTCGGGGGATTCTGTCCCATAGCATTCAAACGAGACACGTTTGAATTTCGAGCACCCAAGTGAGTGGGATGAATAATCGCGAGCACCTCTGATCATCAGAAACCCCGAGTACGGTAGCTTTGAGTCTGGGATGGATGCGGATCGGCTCGATTGAACCGACTCGACCCACGGATCGGGCGTGTAGCTCGGTTTGCCATCGAGCTTTTCGTTGGGTGTGGGCGGAATCCGAGACGTCGAGTTCGGCAGGTTAGAGACCTAAGCGGGCTGCGGGTCGGCCCAATCGACCCGACACGATTCGCGGGTTGGGCCTGCAAGGCTACGTCGGTGATCGAGGTTCTAGTTGGGTGCGGGGCCAAGATTCGACTCGGGCTGATGGGGTCGGGTTCAGAAAAATAGACCTCTGCAGGCCTCCGGCGGTCAGACAGACAGACAAACGTCGGCTATTAATATGTATATACGATAGATATCACCACCAAGGAACATGACAAGGTTGAAGCCCACTTGAACCATGCAAAATGTTTCTTGAAGGTACTTTACCTATTAATGCTCGAAAGTTATCTTTTGAGTGGCTTCCTCAATCTGAGTCTTGTTCATGACCAGTCCATAGAATGTCCTGAAAGGAGTCATGAGGTATTGTACTCTGCCCAGTTACACAACCACATTCAACTTCCTGTGTGCTGATGGTGCGCCACCCATCACTGGACTCTACTTTGAACATCTCTTGAAGCTCTTCTCCAGGAACTGCAGAACAGCTCCTTAGGCTTAAAAAATTGCATTTGTGTCTTTTGAAGCCTATCCCAGGATTCCCAAATGCTAGTTTTCTTTATGTTATATTATTTTGCAATTATTTCAAAGTTGATATGGAATCCAAGAAACCTATAAGCTAAAGATGAGGCTCTACTTTTTTTTTTTTATTACCTCATGCATCTTAAAGGATTTCCTGAGCAAGATTAAGTCCTCTGAGGCACTCGAGCAAGCAATCCACTGTAACTTCAGAAAACATATTCTCTTACCAAAACGGCAAGCTCATCTTACAAAATGCCAAAACTGGGCAAGGTTTTTGTACTGGTTCTTTCTGCTAATTAAAGGTCAAATAATTACGGAAATACGGGTTTCCCAATGCAGAGTTACAGAATGAAGCTCCAGAATGGTATGAAGACCAAGGTCACTTGCTATTAATTTCCTCTAAGGGAT
The DNA here is from genome assembly GCA_905338385.1 of Darwinula stevensoni. Classification (NCBI taxonomy): domain Eukaryota; kingdom Metazoa; phylum Arthropoda; class Ostracoda; order Podocopida; family Darwinulidae; genus Darwinula; species Darwinula stevensoni. Next base: position 32,714 of record CAJPEV010000256.1, read on the forward strand.
CTTGCTCATCTTTATAATTTTCCTAATCTAACTGGAAATTGAAGTTTCACTGTCTACTTATCTTTCAAGCAAGCAATTCCAAAACTTAGTATTGTATGGGTATGGAAAGAACACCAGCTTCCAAGCAATTCACCTAAGGAATGAACAAGAGCGGTGAACAGGAAAATGCTTCCTGCCTTGCTGGATTGGGGTATTCAGCTTATACGGCTCAGTATTGTCTAAATGCCAATGACTTTAGCTCCTGACTGGGATGATTCTGTACTAATCTTGATTTTAGCTAGAAAGTACAATCGACTATATGGCACCCAAAGTTCCACGAAGTTTCTCTTTATTGAGAAAATCTTTTTTTTATTATTTTCTAATAATCTCACGGACAACAAAAAGATGGAATTGAATGTCAAACCACCATTTCTTGCACAAGAAACAAAACACACAAATCCATAAGGGAGTTTTTCAATTTGATTTGTAACAGGACTTGGCTTGATTATCGAGAGATCTGGAGGAAAAGGGAAACTGCATTAGCTCCTGATGGCTAAATTTACTGCTGGGCACCGGGAGTAGCGAGATCAAGACAAAGAACACTCAGAATATGAATCGGGACGCCGCATTGAGCCCGCCATCACTTTGAAGGTCATTATCACCCATGCCACATAGAGGCGGGAAATGCTTCCTCCCGCGTCCTTCGCTGTCGTCATCCTTGTCGTGATTATCGCGCTTCTTTGTTGAGGTCTTACCGATGTTGAGCGATGAAGGACTCATCCTTTCCTGCTCTTTGAGGTATTTGAAAGAATCTATCTCTATTTCTCCTCTCAGGGACTCGGGAATCCAGCCGTAGGGAAAGGCCACATCCGAGACCGAGCCTTCCATCTTTCGATAAAACAGAACATAGCTAGAATCACTCTGCAAGGGCTTGGAGAAACCCCTGAGGGATTCGAGAGATTCAGGGGTCACTTGACTGTCATTGAGAAGGAACCAATCGTCACTGGCTAATTCAGAATGCCTCCCATGGCAGTAGTAATGTCCCGTGTCCAGACTGTAGCCAGAGTGGAAGATGGTTGCGTAGAGATGGTATGACGGTGACGGCGCTGCCATGACGGGAGAATCACTGCCAGAGGTGAAGAGCGGCAGTTCGATCTGGGGAGGAATGATGACATCGGTGAGAATCTTCGAGCCCTGGAGAGTCTGACTGTTGAATGAAAATCTCATCAGTGTGAGGATGAGGTGAATGGGAGCCTGGATGAGATGCAACGTGCGCTGCGCTTCCCTCTTCTCCTCGCAGTGGTCACACATATACGAATTCTCTCCTCGAAGATGTTCTGGTTGAAACCTTTCACTGATGAGATCCTGCAACTGAACTTCTTTGGTTTGCTGAAGGATTCGTGTGGCCTGGCGTGTGGCCCGGCGCACCTCGTTGTCATCGCGCACCTCCTCCGGGAAGTGAAGGACCAAGTCCCGAAAACGTTCTTGCATCACAGATTTTGTGCCGCACGAGCGACACTCAATCACAGAATGAAGGATCCCACCAAAGCACTGATGAACGAGGGTAGATAATTGCGGGTCAGGCTTCTCCGACGTGCAAGCTTCTCCCAGCGAAGAAATCCCACTGTCCTTGGAGGACGACTTGACGTCGGCTGCAGGGCTGTCCCCGCATCCCAGCTTGGTACGCGACCGCAGAAAGTACATGGCGGTTTCCTCCGACAGGTTCTCTTCCGTCGTCCAACGCTTCAGCTTGGCACTGGAGGAATCCTCATCGACGTCCATAGAATCGCTATCGTCCTCTCCCGATCGAATGATCGTTCGCTGCTGCAGCGTGACCTTGTTGCACCCGTGCTCCTCTTCGTGCAGATGGTCCAGGAGATAACGTAGGAACTCGGCACAGTCGTGCATGACCCCGACCTCGTGATATTGCGACACGACGCTTCGAATGAACTCATCGGGAGAATATTCATCCCGGGGTGAGTACGCAAGGAAGCCAAAGACTTTCTGAAGGGAATGCAACACAGAGTGAGACCCAGAGACTCTGTGCGACTGAAGGACCGCATTGCGAAAGCTGCGAGGCACAGGGATCATATCGCATGGTGAGATGAGATCAGTCCTAAGTTTACATACTCAAAACAGAGAACGAACACGACCCACCGATCTGTGAGAAACAGAGCCTGCAGAACTGAATTCGCGAAGCATGTGTTGCCCAAGTTGGCGAGGCCAGCTTTTCCCGTTTCGGAGCGAAGTAAACCCAGGCGGCCACTCACAACATCGTAAGCAAATTTACTGCGAGGCAACCATTTGCATCGCTCCAACTGGGTGTGGATCCAGCCCGGGTCAACACTCACGCTTTCCTGTAAAGGACATCAATTGAGAGAATGCAATGTGTACAAGGCAAGCCTTAACAATTTCTCAAATTGCTCGCACACGTAGCATCTTAAAATCTGGGGATTGACATGTCCAGTGGTCTATCGAAAAGTGCTCCATCTTCTACTTCGTGACATTCTTATGGATCGATATGGCTCCAAACATAATGCGAGAGAGATGGCAATATCACATAAATCTGTAGTACCACCAAATACTGCTAATTCACTACTTCCATGCATTTAGGCGTTATGTTTACAGTCCAGTCAATTTTCCCATAAACACATATGAACATGAACTCACAGGAATTAATTTGTCTAGAGGATCATATATCTTGGGGAAACCAAAGTTCACACCCAACTGCGCCTTCAGTATCTTCAGGACCTGGCTTAGAAAGTCTTTACTTGAAGAGCTTTTCTCAGCTTTGAGAGCTTCAATGACTGCCGGATATTGAGTAAGTGCCTGAAAAGAGAAGCGAGGACATCTCAACTAATTTAAAATTCCACATTCAGATTAGCCTAAGTCATAATTGTGTTTTATAATGTTATTTTTTCACGATAATGGTAACAAGATAGGCCTATCAAACTGAATTGAGCCCATTATTTCTCTATTAATGAACCAATGGTTCATTAATAGAGAATTATCCTTTGTTCCTTATGCCCTCTATGAGCCATTTCGGCAGTAAATGAACCCAGCCATCAACAGGATATAAAAAATCCAACAGAATAATATCATGTAAAATATAAAAAAACAAACCAAGGTTAATAAGTAATTAGTGCCACTGAAAATCATTCAGTAAACTTAATTACATGCCACCCTGTTTTTCTTTAATTTATAATCCCATAGGTGAAAATCACTTACAATTTTTTTAATTTTAAACTTTTTGACTGTGAATCATGAATTGTGAAAAACTTATTCCAGTCAATATTGCTGAAAATTTTTAAAACTTTTTTAAATCTCCACAAAGACTCCAGTCAAAATTTGCATATAAAGCTAACCAATGACATAATATGAATTGTCCCATTCCCATGAACTATGCAATTGAATTGAAATGTCAGTATCCCATCTTTACATTACCTGATACAGGTACCTTGAAGCTTCTTTATGCAAATCACAAGAAAAACCTGGAGTAAGTAGTAGTACTAAAAAAGTTGTCAATATTTTCCCCAATTAATTCTTTCTTTCTTTCAGACAGGAGGAAACAGAGCCATCAAACAAATTGGACCTATTTTCATCATCTTGAAAAATATATTAAAACAAGATCATGCGATTGAGTTTTGAGAACCAGGATGAATGAGATGAAGGAGCTTTTTTACCCGATGAAAGGCTGCAGGAGAGTGCTGAAAACTGAAGAGCATATGACAGACGACAGGGAGGATGGATCGACGATACAAGGGGACTTGGATAGCCCTGACAAGCTTGAATAAAAAGAGGAACATAACTTGCACAGTGACATCTCAATGGCTTGAACCACTGATTGTAATTTGAAAAATTTACATCAAGCAATTAAAGAGGGGTTTTCTCAACAAATTACAATAAATGGGATTCCATCTAAGATTCTGACAAGGAAGATAATGCCTTCCAAGTTGAAAATTGATTTTTTTGTACTTTGTCAAACTCAAGCCATGAACTTGCACTTGAAACAGCCTAATAGCAACTAGAAGTCTTAATCATATATCAACCAGAATTGTTTTTCTTATAGGCTAATATTCTTCCTGGTGGGTATAAATAGCTTTGGAACTTCCTCATTATTTATTTTGTATGGTGGCTAAAATAAGTACTAATATAACTGCTAATGGCTTGCAGCTGACTTAAAATTCAAGTTTGAAACTCAGATACTGGAAAAGAACACAGGAATCAAATTCTGGCATTTCAATAACCAACAATCAATTGCTTCATCACAGAAATAAAACGGAAAATATTTCAGACTTCTTATTACCCAGAAAGCCCTAGCATGATGCTTGTGTGAACTCTTCTAAACCAAAATATGGGGCCACGTTTGCCAAAAGACATGCATTGGATGTCTGATGTCTTAGTAATTGTTTTGAGCATAATGAAAACATTTCATTCCAATCTTCATAAGAGACTTGTGGCAGACTTGAAGATTGGAAGCATTCTACAAGTACAGATAAATCAGGGAGGAGGTTTAATGAAGAAGGAAAAAAACAGCAAAGAAACAGGCCTGAATAATGTTGGATTACCCCACTCTTTTGCCAAATGCCAAAATTGTTAGGAGCCATTTTTAATGCAGCAATTGTATAATTGTGAACTTACAGTTTCTATTTTTGAATTGATGACTCTGACAAGAAGTGAGTATTTTTTTGCTTGGGCCAGAGCTGTCAAAAAGTCCACAACCAAAATATGAAGTGAGGCAGATCTGGGAAAGATGATGAGCCATTGACACAGATTCTCGACAGTCCTTTCTAAGTGGACATCTTGAATGAGAGCATTGTGGAAGACCACTTCAAGGTATGCAGACATATCATCTCGTGATATTGCATCTAAAAGTAAGCTCAGGACTGGAGACGGGAGACCTGCATCTGTGGAACAGTAAGGAAGACACAGAGACTAATAAATTAGAAATAATGACCTAATTCAGGCATAGATAATGACAAGACACTCCACCTTTCATGAGTTGGTTGGAAATCATCTGTAAGCAAGCAAAAACGTTTGGTTGATGCTGAGAGTCCTTGATAAGATGAACAGCAAGCTCCACTACAGGCTGTAAATGGTCTGCAACCATGTGGTACTTTCCTGGGTTGCCCTCAGGTGGGGGAAAGGAGGCAAGGAAATTGATCAAGACTTCACACAATGCTGAAAGGTGTTCTCTATCTGGTATGATCTCTGGGTGCTGAAGCATGAGAGATGAAAGTCTGCGGAAGAGTTCTTCATCACCCCTCAAGAACATCATAGTTTTCATAACATGAGGCTGGAAGCTGTACAGGAGCTGCATCCATTTGGGATCTTCTCTGTTACAATGCTTCTTCACAGTGTGCATGAAGATAGATATGAACCAAACTGGGTTGGTGGACTTATCAAGGTCCATCAGTTTCACTAGCACAGGAGATTCTGCATGCTTAGCAAGGAGACTAGGATGTTGCAAAAAACATCTCTCAATAAGACCCTTCCCAGTGTTCTCCAAAGGTGGATTTCCAGAAAAAAACCATTCACATGCATACTGGAGTATGGGGTCACAAGTTTCCTCCTGTGAATCTATCATCACCTTGATGCTTTCAATATAGGAGTCTCTTGCATGCTCTGGGAGATGATCATCTCCTAACTTCATCAATATCTCTTCCATCTTGCCAGCTATGATGCTAATAATGCAATCAGGTCTTACAAGAAAAATGGAGGCCTTAGGAAGACCTTAGTGATTCATCACCACAATCACACACTTTTCCCATCTATCTTGGCATACCTGGTAAAGAAAAGGTGAACCTGAGCTTAAAAATTCAATGAAGTCTAATGACTGTATTACCACAGACATTAGTCCTGCCTAGACCTGGGTATAAATATGAAGACCTGAGATACTTGAGCTTACAAGTATTCTGAGAAATGTGGTATAGTGATAGGTGTAAGTTCCCCGACGGAAAGTTGTGGAATTGTCCTAGAAGCATTGTTCAAGAGGTTCTAGATACCACTGCATGTTCTATGATGACTTGAAAGAGAAGAGAAAATGGCTGTAATAAGAAGGGACAGGTGACCCTCTTCTAGAGAGCAGGTTTGGTCTTCATATATGCACACGAGCAGAGACAAAACAAGCCACAGCTACTCTGTACATAGGCCTATCTTACAATGAATTAAAAAATAATGAGCCAGTAGACATAAGCTGAAACTTATTTAACATGTCATTCAATAAGTAAAAATAACTGTAATACCATCTACTGGGTGTTGCACATAGATAGCCCCCCTTCACAGCCTAAACTATAGAAGCTAGAAAAATTTTAAAACATTTTGAATCCTTTTTCAATTTTGAATCTATTCCATCCAATTTTGTTTTTTCTTGACATACAATGGTGAAAAACTGAAATTCAATTATCACACCTGTGCTATTATGTTTCAGGCTCATGATGCCAGAGCTGATTTGTTACCTGTTCATAGGTTTCAAATAAGCTTAAATGTTCAGCTTTTGTCTGATAAAGCCATATTTTTCAAAGCTGTGGTCACACAGCAATTACTGAAAGGCTCAGGGATTGCTCTTTTTTTTGGAAATGCAGAATGGCCAGGAAACTCTCCTGATCTGAATGTGGCTGAGAACATGGGGTTATCCTGATAGACCGAGTCAAGGTTCATGCACATGGAGGGCAAGCAGCATGGAGTCTCCCCATGAAGCCTTGCAAAGCAACATCACCAGGGTATTGAAGACATGAAAGATGACACTGAACTCTTTAAGCACCTCTTTTCATCTTACCCCATTCGTATTAAAGCTCTCAGAGACAGAGCCAAGGTGCATAAAAATTATGATAAGTACTTGTTTAGATTCGAAAATGAATGATATAAGAGTTTTTTTCCTAGCTCTTATTGTTTAGGCTGTGGAGGGGGGGGGGGGGCTATCTACATGCACCACCAGGTACAAGACTTCTTCATCTGGTTTGCTTCATTGAGTGGGTTGGCATAATTTAGCCCGGGCCCTTTGTATTTGTCTTTAGCTTGTGTTATGTCTTTTATTTTCCTAAACAACACCATCTTTGAATTGTGGGAGTAAATCCTAATTTAGTCCATTAGCTATCTAACTTTCCTCATTGCACCCTTTTCTTAACCTGTTTAGTAGCTTGACCCTACACATACAGTTTCAAACTGTGCACATTAATTTCTTTGTATCTTCAAGAATTGATATGGCTTGTCACACACAGCAGGTTGTTTACACTTGACCACATAACCGTCATCCTTGCACCTGTCTATGATCACAGAATCTGAGTAAACTTCCTCAGAAAGGGCAGTAATGTAGCCCTCCCACCAAATGTTGATTTTCAGAGGCATCTCACAAGTTCAAGCCTTCTTCTTCATATTGGACACTCACAATACCATGCTAGCAGACATATAATGCAGCAAGAAAACCCTAGCTTAAGAAAGTTTCTAGGGCCCATTCAAATTTGTTTCCAATAATTGTTAACAAACCTCTATACTATTTGTTGTTACAATCTTTTTGGATTTTTTTTTTTACACTACTTGGAATTGAAGTTACTAAGGATATATGAAAAACTTATTCATAGCACTGTGCTACCACAGAAAAGCTCACTTCTTAACAGGTCAAGCAAGCTCAGTCCTACACAAATAAACTTAGGCCTATAGGCTCTTCACAGAGCCACCACCTTGAGAGGACAAGTAGTCATGTTGCCAATTGTTTCATTGAGAGGAAATATGGAAATATTGCCTTCATATAAAGTTGCTCTCTATCTCCATCCCCAGAGACACATGGATTTACATTCCATGTAGGGAATCCAATTGGCTTATGAATGTTAGGCCTATTTGCAAGTCATTTCCTATTACTGCTCTAAAAGCTGCAAGTTAAACCTCTATTTCTGCCTTGTGGCCGGGCTCCCACTAGCCTGCAATCACAGAATTTACTCCGCTATGCCTATAAATGCCAAATTAAATCAAAAACATTCACTCGAGGATAGGCTATTTTTGCAACAGAGTCCGATTGCACTGCGCAGATCCAGATATCTCGATTAAATGCCGGAGGCGTAAGTTTTAAGGTCTATCAGGCTCTCCGACGAATCTTCACATGCTAGGCCTGGAAACCTCAGCGAGATTCTCAAGACTCCCCCAAACAAGAGGTAGTAGTGATAGTGCCGGAAATGTCAGCTGATTGGCTGTCAGCTGACAATGGATTTATGGCCGTCGCCATCGAACTAGGTGTAATTTACCTTGATCGTGCTTATACACTCTAGCCATAACAAACAATACTTGAGTGTTCTTGCGCTTGAGTCGGACATTTCCCTCTTGGCTATAAAAAGCTAGGGGGGGAATGTCTTACTAAGAGAAGAATATAATGGGGAGCATACACTGTTTCCGGATTGAATTCGTACCCCCCCACCGGAGTGGAGAATGGAGAAAGGAGAAAACACAATTTTCCAGATGTTCCGCTTCATCAGGTGATAGACATAATCATCCACTCATGTGTTAGATGTCACTACCTGCAATCGATGGAAGCTCTCCCATAGGGAGTACGAATTCAATCCGGAAACAGAGCAGGTGTTGATTTTTCTTCAAATTCGGTGACTCGGGGACTATTTGCGAGTTGCAGAGCTTCCCTCCAATCGCATAATTTTGCACATGAGTCAAGGAAAAAAGAATAGGAGGCTTGAACCTGAGCTCCATTGCAGACGTTTTGGGGAGATTGAGCTGCCACCTTGCCCCCATTGAACCACCACCTAGGTTGGGAAGGGTCCCGATTTCTTCGCCAAGCTACCTCGTTGCAGGCAATTTTCCCATCTTGATGAGCTTCCCCATGCAACCGCAACATCAGATGGAGCATTCTACCCTTAACCTTGATTACCCCTAATTTGATTCCTTACATATGAGAAACCCTTTCCTTCGGTGGCGCATTATACGGGGGGGAGGGCCGGCTGCCCATTTGGTAGCCCATAGTTCTTAACGCTCCCTCGAAGGATTTTTTTTCCGCCACCGTTGCTCAGCAAACCCCCCCCTCCCTCCCCGACTCATGAACCAAAATACGCCACGCTTTCCTAGGTCTCGGAGTGTCTGCCACTATCACCATTGTTTCCATCGATCTCGCAATGTCGCAAAGGGAGTACAGCATAATACACGTACAAGGTGGCGCACATATAAGTGACCCCAGCACTGCCCGTACAGCATGGCTACTGCAGCATGTTACGGACCCAAAAATGCATCAAAGTAGCAGAATACTTCCAGCACCTGCTGTAACACAGCTAGCTAGGTACGCATGCAGGCCACTTACATGTGCACCACCCAGTGAGAGCCCGAGAGTTCACACCTGTTGAAGGAACAATCTAATCATCCGACTGCAGAATATTACTCTGCGCGTTCAATTTTTCGAGACCGTCTCTGAGTAGTCGCTACCCAGCAAACAAGACCAACGTTGTATCAACGTTCCCAACGTTTATTCAATGTTGATTCAACATTGATTCGACATTATGTGTTTCAAATTGTTTTCTGGGTAAGTAGTGACAGCCTTCGCCGAGATCCAACAAACATAATGCTGCGACTTTCCTTTATTTAAATTCTAGTCTGTTTTCATACCTCAGACAACCCAGGCATGAAGTGCCCCATTGCTGATAGAAAGCCGATCCTTCCTGATAGAAGATCAGCTATTCCCCAAGGAACCGTTGCCACGGCAACGAGAGGCCGCATCGAATCAGCGCCTGCATCGCGGAAACAGCTCAGTCAAGCAGGCAAAACCGCTTACCGAGAGTGAAAGTGCATTAGTGACAGTGGGAAAAAGAGAAAAAGAAAGGCTGGTGATATGCTGGAACCGTTTTACTTGGCATGGGAACAACGAGAACGGGCCCAACGGGCGAGGAGGCGTCTCCTCGAGGAGCAACGCAAGACACGCATCTTCGACGCCAAAAAGAGACTCATCGGGGTAACCATTTTTCAAGTTGAGCAACTTGTTTACATATCTTATCTCATGAGAGCAAGACCTGGAAACGCAGGTGGACGCGGAGGCCCTAGAAAGACAGATCAGGGAACGACGGGAGAAGGTGGAGGAGGAAAAGCGGCGGGAAGAAGAACTGGAAGAGAGTATTATCGCCTCGGACCTCACCGCTCTCTCTCTCGACCATCAGCATAAACGAGTCTGTTTTCTTCTTTTTCCTACCATCCCTGCATCCGTCCCGCATCCTCACATTCGCGAGATGGATTTCCGAGCAGAAGATGCGAGACCTGGAGAGGCAACTAGCCGAATTCTGGAGAGACTGCCAAGGGTGGAAGAGGGAACAGGACGATGGACCGGGTTGGGATCCTGATCCTTCCAAGAGAGGCCCTTCCTCAGCCTGCAGGTGAAAAAAAAAAATAAAAAATAAAACAATTCCACATGTTCCTCGGAAAAATAATAGCACTCAAGGCATATGACATCCTTATTTCAGTTTCTCTGGAGAGGAGAACGAATCGAGCCGACGAGAAGCAGCACAGAGACTGCAAGAGGCAGCCTGGATCGCAGCCCAGGGGTCTGTTCTCCAAAAACTTCGAGAGAGAGACTCGCACAAGAAGGAAGAAGAGGAAGCGAAGGAGAGGCAGATACATCGAAGGGCCCTGCTCCTTCAGGAACTGGAAACTAGAGCCAGGCGGAGCAAGGACAGAGCCATAGCCCATTTCAACAGGCAGCTGGTACTAGATGATGATCATGACCACACCATATGAACTAGCACATGATCAAAGTTTCCGTCAAGCATTATTCACATGGAATAGGTTTTAACTGGTTCACGGAAGGTTCTGTCCTTGACCTTCCATAAGTTTTTCTTCTCTCTGCTTGGATGAATTACAATACTTATAAAGATTTAAAAAAAAAACTATAAGCCAGGGGTCGAAGTTGCTTGGTACCACGTGAACTGTACCATTTAGGCAGAGGAGCAGCGAGCAAGGGAGAGTTGGGAGAAGCAGGAGGAATGGGGAAAAGAGAGAGAAGAGCTAATGGGAACGGCATGGAGCGACCTACTGATGGAAGATCCTCACGGTGCTAGGTCGCTGTATGGACCCAGGAAGCTCTTACCGGATCGTTACCGAGGAATGACTCCAGAGGAAGTAACAGCCATCCGCAAGATGCAGCTACTGCAGTCTCAGAATAGAAAAGTAGGGTCTCGTCACCACCTATGCATTTTAAGGTTTCCATCAGGGAGTATTAAGTTGTCTGTGTTCGCAAAAAGGAAGAAAATGAGCGGGAGAAGAAGGAGCAGGACAGCTGGGCACGGAGGGAAAGAAGACAACTGGAGGAGATTCTTCATAGACACTCCCAACTAGTCAGTGCATCTGGATTGATCTTTCACAAAAACACGGATTGGGCACCTTGAAATGTGTGATTTGAAAGAAGTGCAATTCTACGAATAGCGTTAAATCCTTAACCTATGAGAATTACCCTCTAGGATCTTTCATTTTAATGTAGCAAAAAGGTTTGCGGAAAAAAATACAAATCATCCATAATCACACCAAATGGTTAACCTTTATCGTACGGATTGTTAATCTCTTGTGTAGGCGCTGGCAGCTGTTTTTTTTTCTACGCAGCTCGTAAACACTCACAGCTGAGTAGTGCAACTGTTCTAAAGAGAAACTGTTAAGAGTGAAGCCATTATTGACATATCAGAACATTTTTCCAAAAAGTTGTGGGACAGCAGTTGTCCCTTTCGTCTGATAAAGGTTAAACTTCCCTGAGTTTACCAACATTCCATGTACGATAGTGGAATTTGTATTTTCCATTTCCCCTTCTCCACTTTTTGAGACAAGGCCTTTCTATGTCCATCATAGGTAGCAGGTCATTTTTGCTTCCTTTTTGTTGAATAGATGTGACCATGAAAGTGATAAGGCCTCAGTCTTGTCTAGTTACAGATTCTAAATACTTGTCAGAACGTATTCTGCACATTTCTGACACCTGATAACCTTTTAATCTAGATCATCAAGGTATACAGCTTCTTTGAGAATTTTCTAATGGCTGGTGTCCATGCCAAGCAGAACACAGCATCCGTTTCTGCAATATGAAATTCATTCTGATGTCCTCTGTGACAGGAGAAGCAGAAAAGGGCCAACAAGGAGCAAACTGCTGCTGAGAACCTGCGACTGGCAGAGCAGCAAAAAAAGACTCAGGAGGAAGTGAACAAGGAATTCACCACTTTTGCTCCTTCAGATGAGTTCTTCACTCGCTTTAACACTTCTTCCCGATAATGCCCATAGGAAGTGAAAGGTTTGGGAACAAGGAGAAAATTTTTCATAACTTCCAATATTGGAATGTTTGAGAATAATCATATTTATCTTGATAAGTGTTATGAACCAACTGAAAGGTAGGTAGATTCTGCCTTCTTGACAAGCTTGCAACACAAGGTCCTGGGATTGGCCCATGCAAAAAATTATCACCCCAAAACAGTCAATTATTGTAGTTGAAGTTATTGTAGTTGTGAAGTTTTTGCACCAATCATCAACTTGTCACAAGTTGAGGCAGCTGTCTTAGTGTTAGAATTGTAGAATGTTACAGCAGCTCAAAGTTTTCACGACCTCTGTGTTCATTGATTCCTCAACATCCATGTGATATCAATAAAACATGATGGCTGCAGAAGAGTGTTTCATTTGGATCAATAATTCATTCACACTTCAAATTCTGCAAGAACTATTCAAGTAAACTTCCAATGTATTGTGTGTGTGCTTGGCACACACAGAACATTCACCAAAAATACTCACTACAATCACTCACCAGCTGAGACAAGAAATGAGAGAAATGCTCTCTCAAGAGAGAGGAAACTCAAGAAAGGAAATGAGGTCCATGTGCTTGAACTCTGAGGGTTTCACATTGAAAGTGTCGAGAAGCTTCTGTCTCTTGGGTGAGGTTGCATCCTCACTTCCATAGTATAACTGCACCTGATTGGCTAAACACTGGGCCTCCATTCCAGTCTGTGAAACCAAGTAGATCAATTAATATCAGGATACTGCATAGAAAATGAGACAAATCAACCTCTTTACTACAAACTTTAGAGACAGAAACTTAGACTCACAAGGACTTTTGAATCAAATTCTCCTCTTAGCAGAATCAACCCTTTCTCATCTGCCAGTTCTTTGTAGTAATGCAGCACCAGGCAATCTGGAGCATTTTCTTGAAAGGCCTGAGAAAGAAAGAAGATATCAAGCATCTCCATAACAAGAAGAGCAGCTATATCACCTAATTATCCAATTTTCACCTGATAATTGATGAGAGAAGTAAAATGAAATTCGTCTCCAGCATACTGGAGGAAGAAGAACTCATACCCTTGCTTTCGGGGTAGAGGAAGTAGAAACTGCATTTCAAGAAAATGAAGAGGTGCATCATCAAACTGGTAATGTTGAATTGTTCATATGAATGAGATGGAAAAACAATGATGTAAACTGACCAAGGGATACTTTGAAGCAGTTTCATTGATCCGCTGGAAGATGGAGGGAGGTACAACAGCTGCAAGGTAATTCTCTTTCCCTTTATGATATTCTTCCCATATCTATGGAAACATAAACATGAGTGATTTCCAATGGAAAGGGGACCACATCAAAGGTATAACAAATGATTTCCTCTCTCTTGACAAATGAGCTTTCACTGGAACTTCATGTAACAGTCATATCTATCTTACCAAATTAGATTATTACTTGTACCTGCAGTAATATATCTGAGAGATCAGAAACTTCCATGAATAACTGGTCATGATACTAGGTAACAAAGAAGCATAGGCACTGACCTGTTGTACTTCATCTGCAGTCTTCCCAGCAATAAGATCCACCTTCAAGATATCTTCCAGCTTCTAGGAACACAGGAAGGCCAAATGTGGGCTAAATCTCACATTACAATGTCTCAAATAGATAAATATGTGACAAAGATCATTGGAGACAAGCACAGGTATATGTGGGTACAATGTCTCCAAAAAACAATGAACTGCTGAGGTATCAGCCAAGAAGAACATTACCAAGGCATAGAAGGAGTAACTTGAGAGGGAGTACAAAGAGGAATGCAACATAATAAAAATTCTATTGAAATCCTTCAAAAAAAATCTGCAAAAACATGAAAATTAAGAGCCAAAGAGAAAGAGAATGATGGGATTGTAATCATCAGGGAATCAAGAGCCAACTCAGAACATCCAATGATTGTCTAGATGTGCAGTAAAAGTATTAATAGAATTTATTCCTATGATGGTCTGAACCTCATCATCTTATCTTTTTTCAACAACTTAATTTTTTTATAGTTTTTCTTTTTGATTATATCTTCTTCATTCTTAACATTCCCCTCATATGCCTCAATAGGGATTTTTGTGGTTGCCAGAGTAACAGTTTTCGCTTACTTTTTCTGGAGATATTGTATCAACTTATACTTTGCCAAAGGAATACTTCCCTCCTGAGATAAAAAAAAAAAACAGGAAAGCTCCACCTTTTTCTTGCTTAGGGATTGACAGGCTTCTTTTGGTTCCCCAAGGATCGATATGCCCCTTCCACCGCTGCCATCTTCTTGAGATGTAGATTTGATTTTTTTCTCTTTGTTCCTTTTCTCCAGTGAAGACAAGAATTTCTCTGGAGAACTCCTGGCCAAGATCAAGATTTTAGATTTACTATTTGCACCTTTTGTCTCACCATGCTTGGGAATTTGAGGATAACACACTGCTGGAATGCAGCAATCTTGCTAGCATATTTCTCAAAGAATGGGTTCTGTTGGAGCTGACTCAGTTCCTCCTCTGCTGCCATCCTCAATGTTGAATGTAAATATCTTCTTGAACAAGCCACTAGCCTCCTCCACATAATCTGAGACATTGATTATTAGGTTTATCAGTTCTCTTCCAAAATTACTAGGCTTCATTGAAGCTTTGCTTATCAGAGTTGATTGAATACCACACTTCCACAATTACAGATAAGGAGTGTTCAAGATCATGTCAGCATCCATTGCAAGCCAAGACCATTTGGCAACTGCCATTGCCAAGCTGCAGTCACATCTTCAGCCTGTCAGCAATGAGGGCATTCCAATTGACTGACTTCTCTCTTAGAAATACAAGATACACTTTATTTCATTTGTGAACAACAACCAGCACCAAGTGAAACACCTCATGCCCAAGGATCACAGAAATGTGTTGCAGGCCAACAGGATTTCAAAATCAAACAACAATCTCTGTTCCTTGTACTCCTTGTAACTTACTTCTGGAATGAAATCATTTGCATCACAGGAGAAAGCAGAAAATAGTTCATTTAGGACTTTTCCTTAAACGTTATGTTCTCATGAAAAATACCAATCAATGATTATTACAAAAAGTAAAATTTGATTTGAGGCAATGCAAACCCAGGTCTATCAGCCAACTCCATGTTTCAACTGTCCACTATTTTATCACAGACCAATTTGAATTCCCTGATATACTCTTCAGCAAAATATATCAATAAATATAGGAAATAGTTTCATAAGGGATGTAACAACATCAGATCAAACTGAATTGAGAAGTCATTGATGTTCATATGCAGTATGGAGAATTTGAAAATAAATTAATTATATGAAAGAAGTCTTTGTTTAGGAACTAAAGATCATACTGATGATCCCATTCTACACCCAGAGAACACATTGTACATTCATAGCAATGGTTCAAAGGGGAAAGCCTGTTTGATGAAGCTTATCTAAAGCCCTGTGGAACTGAGCAAGAAAGAAGTTCTTGGTATTTGGAGAGAGATGAAAGCGAAGTGTAGTGCAGGAGTCTGCTGTTGCTTCAAGCTCAGCCTTCCCCCATCCCACATAGTCAGCTACACGTTGTCTTGTTTCAACCTCACACTGAAAATATGCATTGCATTTCGTACCTGCTCATACATAATGCAATACATTAGTATTATGAAGAGGAAAAGCTAACCAGGAGGGGTTGCTGATCCATAACAGTGTGTCTTAAGACAACCAGAGTAGGATCAGGATCAGGAATAAGCAGAGGCTGCCATTCACTCAACTCCAAAACCATCTGATGACTGTCTTCCTCATCATTCACCACAACCAATTCCTGATACGGCAAACAGATTCCAATTTATAACAAAGGCAAAGGTTATATTACTGCATTTGGACCAGAATATGAACAAAAAAAGCAGGCTGACCTGCCAAAAGAGTAGGAGGCAAACAGGAATATACTGATTCTGATTGGTGATGAGTGATGCATCAATGAAAGCCAGAGTCTCACTCCCTAATTGCCTCTCAGTCTTGTTTGGTCTCCAATTCAGCTTCCACTGAACCTTTACTTCTGCATTTTGCAATGTTTTCACTTTAATGTCCTCTGGGATTCTGCAGACCTGCAGCAAGGAAAGTCAAATTCTTAAGAATGTCTGTACTTTGTGCATACCAAAGAACAGGCTGATTAGATTTACAGATGCAGATTGAGGCCATCCTGAAGCTGTCAAGATCCCCTGGCCAGCATAAGAAATTAACTGAGCAGCTCCACCAAGAGGTTTGACCATAATGCCTATCATTCCTCTACCCAAGCCAACAACCAAAGGTCGGCCTTCCATCATACACTGCAATGGATGATGGGCCAAACCTCCCACAGCACCTGCATGAATTAAAACAGTGAGGATCATTAGGTTAGATGCCTAGTAAGACACTGAGAAAGAAGTCTTTCATGCTCACCAAGAAGAGAGATCCCAAATTCAGAGAACCCCAAAGAAAGACTTTGAACAAGCCCAAGAGAGCGGGATGAGGCCTGGGCTCGTCGGATTTCTTCCGCCCTCTGCTGGTATTCTGGGTCCAGAGATAGAGATTCTAGGTTCCTGGCAATGCTAGAAGCCATGTTCGTCATGGACTGGAGGGCTCCTGATGACATATGTTGAAACAAAGACACAGTTCCATGGGATATCCCCAAGAGGAATCCCCATGGTCCTCGAAGTAGACCTTGGTATGGCAAGCAGACAAGATCACCAAGACCTTGTCGCACTTCTCTTAAAAGAACTGTTGGGCTCCCAAGTACTTCCATTGATCCAATAACCCAACCTAGAATGAGGTAAACCAAAAACATATATACTTACACTGTAAGAAAGGCAAGGAGAAATTCTATGAAAGCAAGGTTAAGAACAAATTTGGTAAAATGTTATTATACCTAGAGAGGGAGGTGTAATTTGAAGTCTATAGCATTGACTGCTCAAATTTACATATCTGTATACAAAATACCATAAAAGGCACAAGCAGAACATTTACAATGTTATATCCAACATGTTTAGGTGATTTCATTAAAATGTTTTGGTTATTGAACCTTAAGGACCCGAATAACAACCTTTTCCTGTGCTATGTCACACGAGTTTTGAATGAAAACTTAATTGAAAATTATAACATAAACTTAAATGTGTTAGATGTGACATCCTATAAATTTCCTTCCGATATCTTGAACAGTGCTTCAACTGCATCATGCTTCTTTGGGCCAACTGATATTAAAACATCTGGGTGGTTTTATGAAAATTTGAAATGAAACTTGTCATTCAGAACTTTAGCAACAGCTAACAATAACAGCTTCTTTAAGACACAATTTTAAATGTGTTTGTCTTGGAACTGCCTGTTCAGTTAGACTAGGGTAAGGCAATGGCTCACACAATGACACAGTTGCTCTTTTGACATTAACTGGAAAAGTAGCTGTATTTGAGTATTCAATGACAAATTTAATAAAAACCTACAGGAAATCACCTACATATGCTGGACATGACTTCAGTATATGTAGTCAATACCTTATATGGTAATTTGCTATGCGTGTGAAGTTGGAAATTATTTTTGGGCCAACATGAATTATGCTTGCAGCCATCAATATCAAATTGTTTGACATTCCTGTCAGGTTCTTTTTGATCTACCACTGAAAAGAAAAACATTATGCCAAAGTTACTTGATGTATTTGTAAGTTGTTTTTCAACAGAGGAAGTAGCTTTTCCTTTTCTAAGCATGGCCATTCTCCCCTTCCAGCATTCCTTTCATTCATGGAATCCAAGAAAGGAATTGCTTATCACACCCAGTATAACATTAGTGCTCAAACCACTATATGTACATGGATGGTATAAAGATTAAGTATACTCAAATAGCTCTTAAATAAGTTTCCCAACCTTGAGTAGGGACGATAATTTAAAAAAAAAACAAAAACAAAACAGAAAAGCAATAATTCATTTTTGTAAAATGAGATTCCCTTGGTAAACTTGACTTATAACACAAACTGATTATTGAAGTGACTAATGATGTTATCAGCTGTCAATGAGATACACAAAGCAGGAGACACTAGCTGAAACATGTACTAAAATAGAACATTGCTGTTATGAGAATAATAAAATCCTACTCAAAATCATTAGTCCAAGCAGATCAGGGTATTGAACCACAACTTTCCAGATCTATTAAAATAAGGCTCCTCTGACCTCTTCATTCATGAAATGAGACTAAAGGTTCCAGATTATATAATGTTCCCAAGTTACAGCTTCTGCAATTTACCAATCACATTCAATGCTGTTCAAAGCTGCCTCTCTCAAAGTCTCTGTGGGTAGAAGATCCTCCTAACATGATATATTTGAATGTGACCCATGAACTACAGGGTGAGCCATAAGTAACTACACAACTAAAAAAAAATCCTCCTTAGAATATAACTTCAACACTAAACTACTGGAGCAGTCATTTTGACTACTTGCCATTTTTAAGTGCACTTTGCTTTTCTTGGCAAGTAAGGGCTGCTGCAGTTTTTACTTTTCCCATTTAATATTGACATTTTGAACATACCAAATAACATCTGGAAAAAACAAATAAAGTGTTACAGAATAAAAGTTTCTTACTACTTTTAATGCAGAGGTCAAATTGACTGCTCCAGTAGTTCTAGTGTTGATGGAAACAAAATACTTATGCTGGAGTGTCCATGAATGATGAAAGTTTGTTTCATTCATTTTCAAAAGTCATCAGATTTTAAGGTGCTTCCACATAGATAACACCGATTTAAATGCATGTATCCCATCTATGCACTAAGGCCTCAACAGAATTCTGTTCAGAGTCCAGAGACTTTGCAGCAGCAATTTTAAAAATTGTTTCCAGAAATGCTATGCCTACTCATCACACATTTGATAGCATTCACTACAGATATGTGGAAAATGGAAATGTCTTAGATTAATCAAAGCCTGGTCATCCTGTAACTCAAAGAACTGTAGATAGTTTGAAAGGTGAGGTTCTTGGATGGAGTGGGCAGTTTGATTGCTAGATGTTGACTCCTATGGATTTCTTTGGGGATCAAGCAAAAAGATACTTACAGCCTCAGATATTCATGATCTGGTGTGGCTAAAATACAAAATCAAAACTGTAATTGGTGCCATTTCACATGAAATGTTGTAGAATTCTGCTGAGGCTGCAGTGTATAGATGGGATACATGTATTCAAATCGGTGGCACCTGTGTTGAAGCATCTTAAGTTCTGGTGACTTGAAAATAAGTGAAACTAACTTTCATCATCCATGTACACTCCAGTGCAAGTATTTTGCTTCCATAAAAGGTTGCATTCCAATTAAGATTTTTTTTAAAGCTAATATTTGTCTTTCATGAAAAAAAATATTTTGCCATTGTTGTATTTGTTCCAGTGGAATTGCTGAAAATACAGGAAATCAACTCTCTCACCTGCTCGAAAGAGGCAAGCAACCATATAGTGTCGTGCCAAGGCACTTCCAAGCTGAAGATTCAAGCAAATGATGTTCTGGAGATCCAGCTTTGGAAGATTCAAATTCATTCTGTTGATGGCCAGATAGAACTTGAGCGAGGCATGGGCACTGAGTTCTATGTTGACAGGGTGAATGAGCAGATGGTTCAAAACAAGAGGAGAAGCTAGGTCATCAGACACCCAAGACACATCTGATGGGAGTGTGTATGAGACTATGCTGCTCTTCTTCATCTCAACCAAAGGGGCAATGAGAGAGCTCCAGATTTCCATCAGCCGATTCAAAAGAGTGTCTTCCAAGAAGAGTTTCACATTCCTCTGGAGTTCAAATTCCACATTTTGCAGAAACAAACCAACTGGCAAGCTTTCAAACAACAGTGTCCCCAGGAAACAAGTAGGTAGCTTCTCCTGCTTACACTCAAATGCCAAGATAGCAGGAAAATCAAATCTTTCAGAATGCCAAAGCTGATTGTACAGTTGTATATCCCCAATTGCAAAAGCCACCTGAAGGAACTCCTTAACTCTGTTGCCCAGCATAGAGTACTTGAGCTTTCGTGAGCTGCTAAGCGTAGGTTGTGCAGTGACTTTTAACTGCTCCATGTGCAACACAAGTGTCTCAATGATCTTCCAGTCCTGAGTTTCATCCCAAACAATGATATCTAAGGAGCGGAATGCAATGTTTCCTGCCCATAGGTTGCCAAATGTCTCAGGCGAATGAAGACCATACCTTTGAGCAATGCCTCTCAGCTCACCAGACTCTGCTAAAAGAAGGCTAGATTCCACTTCTGAGGAAGGAGACTTTGTTCCAGCAATACGCTGCCTAACATCTTCTGCCACCATTTCTCTTTTTTCTAATGGAGAAACTATAATGTGAGTGGTCCTTCCAATCTTTTCCACAATGACTTTCTTCTTCCCATGAGTATGTATTAGACGAAGCAGGACTTCTGTCTTTTCTTCATGCAATGCGATCTCTTGAGACCAATCTTTTTCCAAGCTACCAAGGGACACTGTAGGGAGAAATGGAAACAATGAGTCAACAACCTTCATGACAGTATATGTCCAGAATATGACCAGAAAAGAAATGAAGTCCGACCTGAAAAACCAACACGGATGAAGTCTTGCTTTGCCGAAGTGATGTTGGCTCCAAAGTCAGTCAATGATGAAGGTATGAAAGGATATGACTTCCCTTTTGGTATTCCAATCAGGCTCTGCTCCAAATTGATATTTTTTCCTGAAACATTACATTGTGATTCTTATAACGTTCTTCTTTCAGATAATACTGAAAATTCTGCAATACTACCAGATTCTTCATCATATTGGTAGACTCCATTCTTTCCTTCTAAGATGTGCATGAGAGTAGGTACTCTCCTAGTGCTATGGTCATGTTATTCACTTGAGACTGCACAGCTTTACTTTTCTTTCCAGTTACCTATTCCAGTATCAGGTTTCACTGTCGTTTGAATGGATTGGAACTGAGTTGACATTCAGGAACCATGTCTATACTTTGGCTGTTTTTTTAATCCAGTCCCAAAAAACCATGCATTTATGAAGGCCTTTAAAATTTTCATAATTTCCTTTTCTTCATCTTCCTCCATATTACTCTAGCTGCTGTTCACTGCATTTTGCATGTGCCTAAATGTAACTGCAATGTATAAGACTCGCAAAACCACCTTTAAAAAAAAATTTCCAAAAAATAGCATGCCCAGGGGTATAAACAATGGTGCCCTTTGTCTCAATAATCATTGAAGATTCATGCTCACCCTGAGAAAGGAATAAAGTAGAGGCAGTGAGATTGTGGAGAATGCACTGGGGGTGTTGTGATTTTACAAACACAAGATACAACTTCTTTCCCCTCCAATGCCTTGTCATGAAGAGAAGAGTGCCTTGTTCATGCTCCTCATCCAATGGTACAAACACATGGGCTCCAGAATCATAATGCTTTGGGTTTCTCTCTTCATCCAATTGCACAAATACTGGATCACTGGCCCGAGAACATCTGGCACATGTCACAATAAGGCTACAAGGCATTTTCCAGAAAAGCATGGGCTGTGATTCTTGAGGTTCGAGGATCATCTCAAAACCATCAACTGAGGTGACAATCAGCTCCATGGAACTCTTGTTTGAAATGATCACTCTAGGATGGATGGAGAGGATCCGAACTCCATCTTTTACTTGTGATGAGAGGAGGAAGAACATTTCCTGAAAAAATACAAAGGATTTCAGTTTGATACTGACCTAAAAGCAGCACTTAGAACATTTGCAATTCTACTGGACACATTCAGGAATTAAGCATTCCTACTGCACATCAATAACATACTACTGTTCAAGAAATAAACTGGACAATATTTGAACAAAATTATTATAATTCATTTTCATATTCTAGTCTCCCTTCAGATCTTTAATGAAGTTTCAATATTCATAGTATCACACAGATTGCAATATAAAATGGCAGAAGTCCTAAGGCTAAACATCATAATGAGTCATGTGGTTTTGCCCATAGGGTAATTTGGGGGAATATGGCCCTACAAAATGAAACCTGGTCATCATGGTCCATCAAGGTTGAATTTGACTTTTACAATGTTTCTAAAATATTGATTGATATCTCCTTTGCTAAATGCCAGCAAGGCGTATGCAAAAAAAAACCATGGTTATGGCGCCTTTGGGTCTTTTTTGAGTAGGTCTCAAGAGGCCATATTAACCCTATAGTTGGGGGAATATGGCCACTTCTGAAAAACAACTCCAGATTGTCCAGGAACATGTGAAATGTGCTGGAACATGCTGAGTACATTGAAACATGATAAAGGACTCTCAGCAGTTGAAAAAGAAACATTAACTGCACCGAGGACAAACAAAGAAGTCGACATCATTACCTGACTCGAGGAACCATTGTGGAAAACAGGATTGCAACGCTTTTGCTTTTGAGTAACAATGCACGTGATTGGGAGACAATATCTAGAGACTGTGTGTGTGTAAGAGGAATGATCAAGCATCGATTAAAGTGACTATGCGCTACGAGTGTAAAATAAGAGGTCTTACATTGCAGGAAAAATGTTGCGTTGTTTTTGCATGTATGGATAAATAGTGCCAAAAATCACAGAATGTCCTATTTTTACGAGGGATATTTACTTGCATTCAAGTTTCGTGCAACAAAAATTTCTGGAGAATGTCAAGCGATGCAGAAGGAGGTGCATAAGCATACCCTCATGCACGGCCTCCTCATGTACTGCATATTTCGTCCAGATGTCCAGTACGTCTATCCATATATCCAGAGGAAGTGCATTGGATGATCTCTTGCAGTCTGAGATCCCACACGAAAGGAAGCAGACAGTATCAATAGGTCTGTGCGGTGCTAACATGAAATGAAGGATGTGTCCATATTACCCCAAATCGAGATGGCCATATTTCCCCATATTGGCTCGCATTACAAAATTGACAACACTGCCTACAAACCGCAAGTGAAGGGGCTAGCACTTTGCACAAGCATTCTGGAGAGACCATAGAAGAACTTAGAAGAAATGGTTTCTGTATCCATGCTGCTATTAGAAAATATACGCTTATGTTGCTCAAGGCTCATATTAGTTCCACAGTCATGAGACAAGAATCGTATGCATATGACTTTTAAAAACATCGATGTATCCCGAATTCCTGTGGGAACTGGATTGATGAACAGGTCTACACATTTCGACAATTGCATGCACTCTCCGATAGAACTATTTTTTACATTCGCCCAAACTAATTATTCAGTCTATAAGGGGATTCCTTGTGAAGGGCCATATTACCCCAATGGCCATATTCCCCCAAGTTACCCTATTGTGACAAATATAGCACTAAAAGGGAGGGCTCCTTAGAACATTCATATAGAGGGGGAAATCCTGAGGTCATTATCAAGCTCTAGGGTGGATTTTTGAACAGAGCACTATCCAATAATGCAGCTTTATTTACCCGATTTATAAATCTGGTAAATAAAGCTGCATTAGCGGATAGTGCTCTGTTCAAAATTCCACCCTTACTCTTCCAATCACCAACACAACTCAAATTCCCATGCCTATAAAGTGATGCTATTTTTCTTCCAATCCAAGTTTGTACAATTTAGGTCAGAAGCAGCCAAGTGAGAGACATGACAGGCAATTTGTATATCTCTCAACATTCATAGGGCTGCTAGTGGATCAAAAAAACTATCAAATTTATTTTAAACCAATTAATTGATCAGTCATGTTTTACTCAAGTCTCAAAATAATATTTTAAAAAAGGCATGATCATGACTTGAACTTTGATTAAAATTTGCAGACTGAGTAATTTTGAATTAGTTTCACTTTATCACTTCAGGGGAGCCCTGGCAAAATGGAAAAAACTTTTTTGCCCATGCATATCCACTCCTCTGGCATTGTCAGATGCAGATTGTGTAGACCTAACATATTAGATCATCCTTTTGAAGATAATTCCTGGAGATTTCCAACTTGATTTGCTGCAACCTATCATATAGGGAAGTTGGCCAAACAAAAGAAGGCAGAGCCCATATCCTGGTAAGCATAAAGGTGAGCAGTGTGGGCAGAGTACACCATGATGACATCATCAATTGATTCCATTTTCTCCCAAATATCACAATTTCTCTACTTTTCAAACCAAATATCTATTAGTATAAACTTCCTATACATTTTGAATATTTGCTAAATGTGAGCTATTCAGATCACCTTCAGAGAAGAAAATGCTATATGAGAGACTCCAAACCTTTGTTGCCTCTAACTCTGGAAAGACTTTTCAAAGTAAATATTTTTATATCATGGACATGACAAAAACACCTACCAAATACATCTCTAATATGTTCTACATTTATAAAATGACTAAATTCATCTATCAATAGATAGAGGGAGAAATCTTGCATAGGACTCTCTCCAAGAGGAGCCCCTGACACTTTTAAATTAGAAACTTCCTACCTTATTCTGAAAGGAAATTGATAGAGGAAGGGAGGCATCCTCTCCATCTGGCAAGAGAGAGCCAGGAGAACTGGAAACATGGTATGGATGGGTAGGGAGCTCCCATACCAATGTGACAGGCTCCACATTTTCCCTCAAAATTCCATTCTCCATGAAGCAAATATGGAATCCTCCCTGCAATCAGAGTCAAACCATTTAAATTTGAAAAATAAATTGCATTCACTAAAGGAGGAAGGCTGATTGTGCAAGATCACCTGGGGAGGTGGATGAGCAACACTTGCACGGGATGGAAGTGTCCAAATGTGGTGATCACAAGTCATCAAGTACATGTCATCAAGAAGGAGGTTCATGAACATTAGCTCTGGACGAACTTCCAAGATAATTGTTTGGCACAAAGGCCATCTCCTCTTATATGATACCTAAATTCAAAACAATAAAAGATCAATACTTAGGATGCATGAACAAATTTACACTCTCATTCCTCAACCTCCTAAGATAATCAGGGGGGAAAACACATGGGTTCCTACAAAGTCAAATAGTGCAAATCCAAATTTTTACCTCTCCAGAGGGATGAAAGAAAATTGGCAGGTATGGTGCTTTAGGATGCCATATAACTTGGAAAAGATAAGAGATAGAGTAATAGGTATGAGACCTGACATGTCAACATTACTTTTTCAAAACAACAGTATACAATGTTTTCAGGAAGGGAAAATAAATATTTCCAGGGCTATTAAACACTCCAAGACGTCAAAGTGATCTTAATATCATCTAAAAGCTCTCATTGAATATTCTAAAATATATACCAAATCTTCTTACACCATTTAAAAAAGTTTAACTGTTTCTTTTTCACTACCCATGACAACTTCAAGCAGCTGTTTCCAGCATTGCTGGATAAAATCCTTCACATGGAACAGCAGTACTACCTTTCTGAGGCACACCATAAAGACAATGAAAAAATTAATTTTTATGCCACCATATCACTGTTTCAGTACATATAATAGTTTTGTATATTTGAATTGGTGGAAAAGAGCCTCTTTGCCAGATATATATCATTAATGTTGAGGACCACTCATGAAATAGATATTCATATCCTCATAGAACTGACCTGCAGCTTGACCTGAGGTTGAAGTGAAACAGCAGATTCTATAGGAGCCTCATTCCATGGTATGTGAGAATCTGAATGACAATTGCCAATCAAATCTGTCAGCCAGTTCTCTACATTCCCATCTTTGAACTGTTGTTCACTTGGCCCAGGTATCTGATCAATCAGGCCTCTTATGAGGGGGACTGGTGGCATTGTGTTCTCAGGATCCATCTTGTCACACCATCTGCAATGCCAGATTCATCATGCCACAACATATACTCAATTACTTGCAACTAATTCTCAGATGTTTCTGGTCTCACTTTAATGCAAAGGAGATCTGATGACTGATATTTGCTAAGCATGGTGTAGAGAGTCTCATTTCTGTTCCTCTGCCACAGATGTCCTGCTTTACAGTTGAATTCAAGCTGGGAGTGAAGATAGACGCTACCATCTTCACAGGGAGGAAGGATTTGACCATGAATGCTGGTGACAAAGTGCAGAGAAATTGTGGGAGTTCCTTTGTCCCTCCTTCCTCTTTGTCCCTTTCACGGATGAGTGAAACACTGAGTTCAAGTGGAGAATCCCCTTTCACCCATATATAATCTTGCCAAATCATTCCAGCATCTTTTCCTTCAAAATTGGGAATAGTTGTGCTTTCTGAAGTTGCACCATTGTCAGCTTGCACTTGGATCCACTTGGGAGGATGCACAGCAGCCATGGACATAAAACCACCTGAGCTCCAAAGCGGTGCATCCATAGTACGATCTTCATCTGATGCAATCACTCGTAACATCACATCAGTGAGATTCACAAATATGGTCTGTCCATAAACAATGATCTCCTTTGCTCCAGACTCATTCCAATTTATCGAGATGAAAATAGGAATGCCTTTCACATGGCGGATAATACAGGAACTAGTAACATCAATGGAGAATGGTTTGCACCATTCCCATATTCCCTCGTCAATGCAGAGACGAAGCTGAGCCTTACCCTTCTGAGACCTCCAAGCATAAGGCTGAGCAACATTTGGTCGCAATGCCACAATCTCTTCAGTGTCCATTTGTCCCAGCCTGAGATTCAAAGTTGTGGCATTACAGATTATGTAATTAATAAACATGGTCTTCACTTGACCTTGGTATGATTCCACAATGGCTGCCACAGCCTGAAGGGCCGTTCGGCTAACATTTACCTTCAGTTGCTCAACGGAGGCTTCAGCTTGCATCAAGTGTTTTTGAGGTAGAACATCAATGTTCATCTCTAGCTGAAAGGGCTCAATAACAGCCACCTTCACTAAATGAGAATACTTGAGAGCATTGCAAGCTCCTGTAATTTTTAGGCCCATACTCCAAACAGATGACTGGTGAATCAGGCTGGCTTCAACATTTGAGAACTTTAACTCAACCACTTCGAAACGAGATGGCAATGGATTTTCAAAAATGAATCCTTTGTACAGAGGAGGCATCAAAATGTGCCTTTCAGCAATCAAATGGACTGATACTGAGGATATAGAGAAGGAGAGCTGGAATGAAGAAGTCCAGGACTCTGAAAACAAAGAGTCCACTCTAAGACATCCAGCAAGCATCTTGGGAACAATGAGACCCATGTCAAAAGCTGCATCATCAATGCTGTGTTGCATGACAATGCGCCAGACTGTAGATGCTGGAATGACTCCTGAACCCATGGTGACATCTGGCAGTTCAGGTCGAGAACTGTTAGTTTCTGACAGTTGAAAGACAACATAAGTCACGAAACAATGATGCAACTTTGAATACCTCTGGAGGAGGCAAGTGACACAAGGATGAGAGAATTCTGGCAAGGGGATTGGTGACACTTCAATTTTTGAAACAATTCTTGGTTCCTGGTAAGCCCATGTCAGTGAACCCTCTTTGTTACACACAGTAAACTCTCCAGCCTGAAGATCAACAAAGGGTGTTGAGTCCTTGACCATTCTGAATCTGTCACTACGAAGGTCATCTCTTGTTTCTTGGATCATCACAGCCTGAATCTCAGATGAGTCACCCTCTTTTCTACTTTCTTCTTTGGCTACAGAAGTGGATCTGAGTTGTTCACTGATATGTGTGAGGGCTTGAATCTGCTCCTTACCCACTGTGAAACACATGATATCTCCACTCTTCAACCACAAGCTTCTAGGACTGCAAATTCCAAAGTCTATTAGAAGTTCACATGTCCAGGGCTCTAGGAGACTTATATCTCCCTGGGGTGGTTGCATCTTTACTAAAACGTTTGTCAAAGTCAATTTAGCTTGGCAATCATTTGGCTTCACTTTTCCTGTTATGCCATGCATGGAGAGGACTAAAGGAGTTGCAAAGTTATTGGAGATCAAGACGATCTGGGATGTACTGAGCTGAATATCTTCCACCAAGGATTTGGTTGATTTTGTATTAAGTGATTCCAAACCCTCCTTTGAAGGAAATAGTAGTCTGATGTCTTCAAAGGCAGACTGGAATTTCTTGATGTTGGCACTGGTGCAAAAAAGCTTGAAGGGCCGACTGACCTCTACAGTCAAGGTCTTCTGATCCTCCCAAGTGCAAGTGAGGAATGACGGGAGAATACCTGTTTTGACATCTGGTTGACCATGGCGTGTCTCCAGACATGCACCTAAAAAAGAAAGAATCCAGCAGTGCTACTAAACAAGTTTTCAGAAGCAGTGACTAACTTTTTGATGCTGAAATTGGGAAAGTTCTACTCAGACCTAATGCTGTATATATGAGCAGATTAATGACAACTGATGGTTGACTTCCTGAACCACCAATAGCTTATCAATGTCAAGGCAAAACAAAAGTCGTAATAAGTTGTTGCTAATAAGGAAATCAAAGAATGGAAACTATCATAACAATGATCTTGGGCTTATGCCAGCTCATGGAGAAGACACAAGGAGGGACCTGCGGTCTCATGCAGAGAGGTTATCCAGATGAAGGAATAAAAAATATAAAATCATTTAATCAGTTTCTGGCACTAACAGGTTCCCATTTCACCCCTTCTCATGGATTACTGACTGCAAGAAACCTATCTCAACTTCCCTCTTTCAGTCTCCTTTTCCAGGTTTTGTGAAGGAGTTACAAAAAAATGGCAGTTTCATTGTTTGAGAGACCTGTTCATTTGCACATATGCCATGGTCACTTTCTTGTCTGGATTGCTCACCTGAAGGATCATCAGAGAGGGAGATGGACAGGTTGAACAAGGAAGTCTGGACATGTTCAGATGTGGTAGACCAGTACAGGAGCGTATGAGGCTGGGATATGACAGCATGCATTTCCAAGGCATATTTCTTTCTAGGAGATGAAGAAAAACTTTGGATGAAGGAATGTGATACCTGCTTCAAAGAAATGCAAATAGTCACAATCTTTAAGCAGACCTCTGATTTACTGCTGCATGCTCTTGAGGAGGAATAGGTTCCACATCAGAGTAAACTCCTGAATCTTTATGACAATCCTTTTCTTCTTCTTCTTCAAGTCTCTGATAAAGGGACACCTCTAAGGCATTACCAGTCACCAGCACCTCCCAAGGAACCCTACAAAACACAATATTATGAAGTTGCCATTGCAAAACAATAATCAAATGACATTATGAAGATATCATTCACCTTTTGGAAGGATAAACAACTTTTCTTGAAGGACTGTCTCCAGGAGCAGATCCCATAACACTTGGAAAGACATTGATCAAGTCAGTGAGACAGGTCTTGATGATAGCCAAATGCTCACATGCAAACTGAATGGTGATTTCTGTAATGCAGTTAAGTTCCAAATTCCCACCACAAATCAGGATTCTCTCTTTATCCTTCCCATTATCGCAACTCATCACTGGTGGGGCTAATGTCACACGCATATCCCAGCTAGAAGACAGAGCAAATGTTATCAGATGAGAGGAGTAAACACTTGAGGTCCAGATTTAATATAACTGAAGTTACCAGGGCATCAAAGACAGAAGAGAAAGGAAAGGCCAGCTGAAGCTCATTTCACCTTCATTCCACTCCAGAGCTGGATTCTGGCTCCCATCAACCCGAGATTTCCTCCGCCCAAGCCATTCGCCTTCAAGGACAATACCTCATAATGGTATATGAACACCAATAATGATGAACCAGCTGAGATATCAGACAATTACCAGTCAAGAACGTGATCCCTGTGAAGTGGGCTTCATATTGCCGTTCATCTGTTGGCCAACATGGACTGTGGGCCAACCTTATGTCAGACTTCTGAAAAATGTCAGGAGAGATGACAACCCGATCTCTTGGTAAGGGGTTTTCTACCTGTGACGTCACATTTATTCCAGTGACTTGGAGCAGGAGAAAAGTACGAGAGTCCTTGGTTGGGAAAAAGAAACGAGTTGTAGCCACATGAAGATAAAATAGAGGGTATGTGCTCCAATATGTCACCACTTCTCCACTTGGTTCAAAGGTTTTCTCTTTCTGGACAAGAAATGGGCTCAGGAAGTCTATGACTCCTTTCAACCAGGTTGGACTGAAAATCCAATCCACTGCTTGGATTTTTGCATCTAGTTCACATAGAGAGCCTTGAATCTCATCAGATGGAGAAGGTGGAAGTGGGACATCATCTGGAAGGACATTCTGATACTTGCGGTAAATGGAGGTGCTTAGGGCACAGGTGAATGTGGCTTCCAAGAATGGTAAATGTGCCATTTTGCATGCCAATCGAGATTCAGTTCCATCATGAAAGAGATCTGAGATGATCAGATTGTGTGGGAGATGGTTGGTTGATGTCATAACAAGGCCATCATGATCACCACATTTCCATTCTCCAGAGCTGCAAGAGATTATACAAACCACTGTGGTGAAGAGCCCTATCTCCTGTCTAGATATAAAGAGCAGTCCCAGTATAGGCTTATCAGAACTTACCATAACATATGGTAGATGCCATGCACAGATGACATTTTTAACTTGACTTTAGAGTACTCCTCCTCAAAATCAATGCAAAGTGACAGTTCCTCAACTGACAAGGTCAACCGGAAGTCAGCAGACTTAAGCTCCAGGGTAGCTCGAGGTATTGTCCATTGCACAAACCAAGAGAGTGATGTCCCACAATCTCCTAATAACAATCAACTATCAATGTTATACATGATGGATGATTTGTTGCAAGAAAAGAACCTAAAGCCTATTTACCAAATTCAGGGATTGCAGCACCTCCAACACTTGATGGGGATTTTGCACGTGTGCTTAAGATCCTGGCAGGCATGGATCTCAGCATCCTTTCCCAAGTTTTCAATAGTGTCAATGCCTTCAAACACAAGAATTTAGGTTCCATGAGAAGAATTGGAAACGTGTCAAAACAATAACCACGATAGCTAAGTTTACAAACTTCTTGGAACTCCATTCAGAGAAACTGTCAAAAGTTAAACATAGCAAAACCTTGTCAAAATAAACTTAAATAAGATGAAATTTTCATGGTTCCTACCTCTTCATTGTCACAGGGTTTTACTACTGCTTTCAATCAGGTTTGTCATTCTACAGGGTCTCCAAAAAAGGACACTTATACTGTTTAATTCATATACAGTTGATGCTCAGTTTAACAAACTTTAAGGGATAGGCTAAAAAATTTTGTCATGAGGGAAATACATTATAGATAAATCCCCACATATTACAGAAAAAAAGAAGTCTCTAAAAGAAAATGTAATATATTGTCAAAAGAGAAACAGTTGTTGATTCATGAAAAATGCAAAGGTCAGAGTGCATGTCATATTGCCAAACTACTGCTTCCAAGATGTGTATATATACCTAAATGGGCATGCACAGAAGCATGTCCTTATGGAGTAATAAAAATCAGATAAGTCACCAATGATGTCTATAGATAAGAAACAAATTCCCAAATGGTTGCCACTCATTCTTTCCCGAAAATTTTCTGGGTCAAGGTTTGCAGAGCATTCAATGTTTGAAAAGTTTCAGGCTCAACATTAGGCCTTTGACTGAAAAATAACCTAGGATAACCTAAGGCTTTGATTGCCTGACTGAAGTTCTGAACTCAGCCTGACACTCTGGAAATGATGCTTCACAATAAACCCAGGCTGAGCTGTAGAATACACCATCCTGAAAATGTCCTATAAGTTCAGAAAAAATTCCAGAAGTGCAACTTTACAATCATGCCATTTTCAAAGCCTTAACCCAAGTACCTTGTCATATATGAATACGACAATATAAAGCATTCTTTTTTTGGAGACACTGTACTTGGTTTACTAATACATCTAAGACTTTCATGACTTTTGAAGCAAAGCATTCAGCATCACTATTATGTTCTTATTCACTTCTTGGCAAAATAATATTGCTTTCTATTAAATAAGCATTTATTACTTAATGGATGGGTATTATTAGAAAAGGAAATTTTGAAAAGATTTAATAGAAATCTCCATAATTCTCATCCCTTTTTTCCCTGGAATACTTGCTGGCCCCTGATGCAGTGCTAGCAAATGCCATAACAAATGAAAGCTAAATACTTATGCCAGGTCAATGAGAGGCCATGTGCTGTCATTGCCAATCTGAAGCATTCAAGGAAAAAGGAAGGGTATTAGCCAGCTCAAGGAGGTATATGAAGCTGGAAAGATTTTCTTAGAATGTAATATTGTAAAACCTTATAAAAGTCCTGTACCACAAAGGAAAAGAAACTTCTGAAACATAACAAATATGAGCAAATCATACTACAAGCATCAGCAGGTCTATGACTTTTCTCTGGGTTTATGCATGGAAAACAAAAACCTATGGGGCCTAGATCAAATGATGGAAAAGCAAAAGCAATAGAGTGGAAGGACATTAAAGATGACTGAACAAATGTCAACATATGACACTTTAATGTGGGTGTGAAAAAATGTTAGCTGTTGGATCAGTTGAATATTTCTCAATGCTTAACCTTTATTGGATGAAAGGGAGAACTGACGTCATGCAGAGTGGATTTTTCCATGGCTTAACTGTACAAATGTTGAACTGCAACTTTTTGAAAAAAATGATCTGATACTAACAGTTTGTAAAAGCATAAGGAACCTAATTTATATATTTTTTAAATTTTCTTCAAATCCATTCATCTCAACAAGAAATGCTGAAAAATACTTTTTTGGTGTTTTCAGGAATATGCATGTTCATATTTTGACAGTCAAAAGTATACTAGGATGCTTTCGCTCAAATGAGACACATCCATGGTTTTTGTGTCTTAGACTATTTTTAAAAAATCTATGTGGTCCTCCTATCCAAGTGATTTAATATGGTAACTCATTCACCTCTGTATCTGCAATGGTTATAGAGAAAAAATTCATGAGTGGAGGGCTCTAAATAGGGCGACTTTCCAAATCGCTGTTTTCCCTACATTTGGTGCACTGTATCGCCTAAAGTAATTTCCATAGGTTATTAAAAATGATGTATTGCATATTTGAAAGTATGTACTGTGTAGACAGATGGAATGATATCCAGTTATTCTTTTATGAATGTGTCTTTTTTAATTTTCAAAATCATCGAAACTGCAGAATGCATCTTTTTTGGCAATACTTTTCTATTGTTAAGCATGAATTCCATCTTGA
The DNA here is from genome assembly GCA_905338385.1 of Darwinula stevensoni. Lineage (NCBI taxonomy): Eukaryota > Metazoa > Arthropoda > Ostracoda > Podocopida > Darwinulidae > Darwinula > Darwinula stevensoni. The sequence goes on from CAJPEV010000256.1 coordinate 65,913, forward strand.
ATCAAATATATTTTCCCAAACTACATTCATTCATGTATCTCTCTGTGTCATTTGGCATTTTTATCATTTATACCTAGTTTGATATTCATTGACAAAACTTCATCATTTTCCTATTGGGAAAATATTTTTTTCCTCTCAAAAACCCCTTTGTAGATTAAAAAAAATTTTCATGGTGATACTAGAAAGTATGGGTTACCACATGGTATACAAATGTCCTCCTCCTTTTGCCTAACAAAGTAGTTATTGAGTGTTAAACGTGCACAATTTTCGACTATGTTAAGAAAAATGGTCACGCAGTATACACCGATGTAATGATCAAATTGCATCACACATTAAAAATACTTTGCATTGGTTTTCATAAAATAATGATAGTTCGCATGTTTGGCCTTGTTGACCAATTATACGAATACAACTATTTGTAGTAGTAGTCTCTGTACCTAAACTCCCCTTGAAACTTGCTTCAAAAGGTTCCTTTTAAAAGATTTCACAATTCAAATGAGTTCAAATTTTACTTTGAAAATCCCCAGCTCTGTATTGTATGCTTTCCTGCTCCTCTTGTGCAGCTTTTTCTTTGTCTTTCTGAAGCTTTATGACCTCCTTCTTTCTACTGAAAGAATACATGATTTTGGAAAATATTCACGTTCAAAATTAGTTGTTTCTTTCTACAAAAATATTTGCTATTATCAGAATATGGGCCAAATTTTGAGAAATTGTTATCACAACATACTGAAACTAGGTTTCTCTGAAAGCTAAATGTTCTGAGAATGCTTTTGGGAAAAAATTTTTGGAAAAATTTGAGTTTTTTCAAAATTTTTTGCTAAAAATCTCCCCTTAACAGCTTTTCAAATTTTTTTTTGGTCTAGTTATAGATCACTTAAAGATCCATCCAAAAACAGATTTTCACTGAAATCAACTGCTGTATGAGGGAGTTACAGGTAAATAGGTATTTTATGCTTTTGCAAACTGTAAGTCAATAATTGCTTCATTGTCAACAGTTTATTTTTAGAACAGTTGCACTGCTCAGCTAGCAAGTGCTTACGAGCTGCATAGAAAGAATCCAGCTGCTAGCACTTATGTGGGAGATTTAAATTAATATGACAAAGGTTAATATACCATGAAGGCATATTATCGCTAAAAGAATTATCAAATGACTTTACCCTGAAGAAGCTCCAATCAGAGAACCTACAATTATGTACTGTACTTCTTTCTTCCCATGACCACAATCATGCAACATGTTACATTTCAAATGTTGTGGAACCTGTTGCTGTGTGCAAGTGATGGGAAGCGGGGACATGTCAACATGAAGACAGAGGGCAACATGTCCAGGAATCAATGGTTCCAATGGTGATCCTTGCTTGGAAGTCAAACCAAGGGTGGCTTGTGTATCAAGAGAATGAGTCAGAAGATCTCCTGGACTTGCATGTAACTGGATCCCTTCTGCTTTGAAGGCCCATGGGAAGCCATCTCTGTCTATAAGGAAGGTACACTGTAATCTCACTGAGCATAGAAGCTTCTCATGTCAAGATACTTATCTGAACTCACCAGCATTTCCATAAGGGGAACTGGAAGCAGCAGAGGAAGGGAAGAGGGAATCGGTTGGAAGATTGAAGCTACACAATGCAAACTTGTGGATGGACACACCAACACTCATCAAACCTTCATCTGAAAGCACTCCAAGGCGCACTTCACGGATTCGTATGTCCACAAGAGCTGTTTGAATCACTGGGATCCAACGTCCCATATTTTCATCCAAAAATAATAACCGTTTCTTCTTTTGTTGTGACTGTACAGACAGCTCAGAGGAAACAATACTGAATGTGCTTTCAGATTCTGAAGCAAATTCTAACTTGGGAGTCTGTTCTCGATCACAAACATTTGGGCGTGAGAAAAATGTGATGAGGTTGGGATGGATGAAGAGCTTAAATGGGCTGACTGAGATGAAACAGACAGAGGCAATGGTTGGTACTGGTTCTGGACATGGTGGGAATCGCATAAGGAACTCTAGCAAAGGCCCAGAGTGGCTTGATATATCAAGGATAGGAGATCCTTGACTAGATACAGACACCTCATGTATACAAGCCTTGATGATGGTCAGAGAAGATGTGAGGGTGACCTTCAGGAAAGCATGCTTCACTTTGGAATGTAAAGTGGCACTCAGAGTTGCCTCAGGAAGTTTGGAAGTCATCATGGCCACCAAGTGCTGGCTCCGCCGCTGTTGTATCAGAGACATCACCACACTCCATATTATGTGAACCTGCAATAGAATATTAAAGTTTGTTAATGTCATATTGTTAATGAAATTCCAGGAACATTTCAAGTTTCAATCAGGTCTCTAGCACAACACAAATCCTGACATCAAGCTGCAGATGAGATTTTACAGTGCTTTATATTGTCTAGAGCTCAGAGCTCAGCAACTCAATCTTTCAGGCTGGGTTGTTGTGCTCCAAGAATGGTTGTGTTGAGGGACCCTGAAAGACAACTCAATGCCAAAATTTCTTAGGGAATACTAATGACAACCAAACAGCCATCCAAGACAGATGCCATAGGCTTACATAATTTTGTGCACTGACAAGGACTGACCTGCAATGGGATGACAGTGAGAGAGAGATTGGGTAATGTGAACTCAATGTCCATTCCCTCAGATGTCTCACTCTGAACAATTGTGAGTGGTTTCACATCTGATGTAGAAAGAATAGAAACAGGGTGATGAAGATTCTTCCCAGATCCTCCCATCATTTGGACACTGAATGCATTCCACTGTAACAAAAGTAAACAGGTTAAATATACTAAGAAATTCAAAATTCCTCGAAAATCCCAGCAGGAAAATTGTGGAACCTGTGATGAAATTGAAGCAGAGAGATCTTTGCCCCAGTGCTTCTCCAGGATCCAAGACTTGCAAATTAAAGTCAACTGAAGCCCAGATGGAGCATCTTTCTTGGCACGCTTCACCTAGAATTAAAATTTAAAAAAAAACAAACATAATATAACTTCACCATCAAAAATTACCCACCAAATTTAAATTGTACAAAAATCCAACAACAAGCTTACATTTTCTTGAGTGTTTTGCTCACCTTGTGTTGGCCTCTTTTTAATTTCACAAGTTCAGGAGGGTTGGATCGAGGGTGCAGGAATGGACGCAGAGTGATCACTGGTGTCAACACAGACAAACGATAAATGACTGTTGAGAAAGTCTCCTCTTTTGGCTTCTGAAGCTTTCCTGGAAAGTGAAAACTTATACAGATAGGTCATCAATAAACACTAATGAGAAGTTACAGCAGCTAGACCACTTACCAGGACCATATCCATAAGGTTCGTAATCACCTTGGCAGAATGCCCAATATAAAAAACATAAACCATGACAAAGACCAGCATCAACAAAGACTTCAGGAGATCCAAGAAAAAAATTCAATTCAGTATGAGTTTCTTTAGTTTCCCTGTCTTCAGCTTCAACATCTTTGGTCACACTCAGATAGTGAAAAGCAAACCCAGGACTAGCTTCCAATATTTCAGCACCTGTTCAATGAGATAAAAGGTAAGGCGAAATGAGCATTCTGATGTCCTATGGCATAAATCAAATATAAACATTTCTGCAAAAAGCCAATATGAATTTTGAACCATGTGATACCAGATACTGAAGGAGGAGAAACAGTAGGCATTGTCCACTCTTCATTTGCATCAAACAAGGATCTTGTCAGATGCTTTTCACCTTCCATTGAGTAGCCCATTGTTATGAAGGCTTCCTCATTTTCCTGCACAACAAATGTTTGGTTATGTTCATGAATCACATGTGAACTGCAAAAGTGAATTTATAACTTATAAGGTTTCATAAATTTTCAAGAGCAAAGAAGAAATCAACTCACAGAAATGGGACATCCACAGGCACAACTTGATAGAGGTGACAGGTGAGCTTCTTGGATCCCAAGCCTTACAGATGTATAGCCAACATCTACCATATCAACAAATGAACCTTTATGCTCCAGGCAGAGCAATTCTCGACTCTCACATCTTTCCTCCTTGTAGGATTCCACAACCTGCAGCCAAAGAAAAACATCACCTCATTCAATCATTGTCTATTCCAAATCCACAGATATATTTGAGATACAACTAGATGGAAAGCAAGGCTTACCTTGAATATCCAGGAAACACTGTCAAAGTAGAATGCAAACTGAAACACAGGTGGAAGGGAAGGAGTGGTGTCATCTTGAGAGTCACTGGGAGAGGACCAACCCAGAGTTGGGATGAATCCCCAGGCCCATCCACCCCATGATTCCTCTTCAGATTCTCCCCCACCCTCTGAATCATGGAGTACTGCTTGTGGGTCACCTATTCAAAATTATTTCAACCTAAAACATCAATACAAAACAAAAGGACAATACTCATAGGACAGGAAACTAAGACATACCTTCATTTTCATCAGGCGATTCTCGTGAATGATCTTCATCAGAGTCAGAACCATAAACACCGATATCTCCTTTGACATATGCATGTACTAACTCACACAGCCTTGCAAACATGGGGATTTGTACATCAGTGAGGGAGATATTGAGATCCTTGCAGTGGAATGCAATGCGTTTCACCTTTGCTCTCTTGGCAACGGCACTTTCATACTGATAACTGAATCGTCCTTGGATTGAACATCTGTAGGCCACTGGATCCTTCAAAGAACAAATTGAATTGCAATCCTTATACTGTCTTGTTACCAGTGTTTTGAATAAGCATCAGACAGAATAGTTGGCATATGCAAATTAACCTGGTAGACCTGAATCTTCCCAGCTGCATCTCTTTTATCCAGGCATATTGTCAAGTCTGTTAGGTGGAAAAGTTTTCTTTGCATGAAGTCAGGGGCTGAAATAGTGCTTAAGCCAGGTTTCCATTGGTCTGTGGCTGACTGCCATGACATGGAACGGGCATTCAGAGATAGCACCAGATCTCCCTCTACATACTAGCAAGATGAGAACAGGATATAATTCATAACTATTTTTCAGTTAACAAGGAAGTAAAAAGGAGTCAGAACATACTTTTAGAATGAGATTGTTGCAAACTATGCAAATGTTTTGCAAGAGCCTTGTCAGAAGGCTCTGAACATAACCAGGAGGGGCTTCTTCTTGTACAACTTCCTTCTTCAAAGATGCAGAGGAAGCACTGCGATCCACTTTCTTGGAGGGTGGAATGGTTTTCTCCCTAAGCTTCAGCACACATTCTGGCAAAGAAATACCACAGTCTTGATCTGAGAGCACATGCACACAGAAGAGCTGGTTCTAGGCCTCAAGTTTAAGTGGAAATATATGCAAGTCAAAGTAGCAGAGGAAGCATTTGCAGGTATCCATATAGGCTAGGCCTTTGGGTCACACATTCACAAGATACTAAGTAACACATGGAGATGCTTACAGTATATAACCAGGCCAAAAGAAGATATGATAGGTCTAGGCCTACCAATGGTGTTGATGGTGATGCAGATTGGATCCATGTACAATCTGGTCCATGGAATTTGAATTCTGAGCTCATGTATGTGCCCGTTGACAAATGAGAATGGAAGTGAACTGAACTCTTCTTCCAATACATCCAAGCGCAGATCAAGATTAGAGAAAACTGCCTCACCACTGAAGAGGGAGACCTGGCGGAGGATGAATAACTTCTTTAAAAATCATTTGAGTCAAACAAATCAAGAGACGCTTTGGCCTGAGACGATGTTAGACAAAGCTCATATGAGACCAAACAGAAAATTGGGGACCAAACCTGAGAATCTTCAGCCTTGCAGTTTTTGATGTAACGATCAAGATATCCCAAGATCCAAGGGGTTATATATGATTCCAGCTTGAACATCTTGAGGGTACAACTCAGATCCTCATAAAAGCCTCAATCATGCTACGTATACAAGAGGAAAAAAAATCGGCTGAGTAAGTAGTCCACCGAAACTCAGCGCATCAATCCACAATGAATGAAAGAAATCGGTTCCTACTCATTTCTGAAAAAAAAAAGTAAACAAAGAAATTGAACTAGCTATGAGAAAGGATAAGAATAATACCCGGCACACCTTTTCACGATAATTAGGGAGCAGTGCCATTCCGAGATAGGTAAACAGGCCCAGCGCAGCTCAAGTTCCAGCCGGCGACACGTGTGAGAGAAAAACAAGACGAGTGGACGGGAAATTCCAACCCAGTGGGGCAGTCTGCACCTAGCCAAGTCTACGAATGCGTTTCAAGGCCACGCCTCATTACTCCATGATAGACCTTATCAGCGGCCAGAGAAAACCAGGAAAATCCGCCGTTCCGTTACACGGTATAGAACCTGTCACTCAAGTCACCAAGGTCATCAAGCGTACAAGCGCTGCGCCATGGAGAGTCGCGATTGGTGGACGCACTCTTCCACGCTTGAGCATAACGGGATTCCTGCACACGTGGCTTGCTCGTCGCTGATAGCAGGAGTGTCACGCGCGAGATGTCCATCACGAAAAGGCATCGGCCCTTCATTGTTGCGCCTCTGCTTTCAATTCATTTTTTCTTTCCTCAGATATCGTTTCGTGTACGATAACTCGGCCTTTTTCGTCGCGCCTCAATGAAAGAGGGGAAAAGATGCATCGAGAAACCCGACTCCTTTATTCCGTTTTTTTTTATTAGAGACTTCTAATTGAACGAACAAGATCTCCATGTATTGATGAAACTTACTATTATTTTGGGTTTTTCACGTGAAATGCGAGAGCTAATGAATGAGGGGGGGGGGGAGTTCTTCAACTCCCTCAGAGATGGCGATAGGGTGCCGACTACATTCAGTCCGATTCACTTCCCTCTCCGATCACCTTGTCCGAAAGAAGTACTAATTTTTTACGATGTCAGCTTTTGAACGCTCTAGTTCCCACTAGTACCAAACCCTACGACGCCCTTGCCTTTGCAAAGGGAGGAATGGGCGGTTCAGAAATGACGGGAACCTGAGTGGTAGGAAGGCGGATAATCGGTTGAGGATCACCAGGACCACACTAATCATAAACTTACCTGGCCGGGGAGAAACGGTGATCACCAAGGTCGTTCTCCCAGGGTGAGGCTCTTCCATTGCACTCCGGCTGAGCTGACCCCTGTGACTGCCCCAAACGTGGGTAGGTCAACGGCGATATTTTTGCCTTTGGGGAGTCTGCGTTCGCGCGGACTCCCTCACGAATATGTCCATAGTCTCGTGTAATTGTCCCAACCTAAATTTATTCAGGCTTTTCCAACCAATAAATTGATATTCGCATCCAGATCGTTGGAAGTTAGATAATAATTTGGATAAGAAACTATTCACCTTGCGAGAATTACGGTGCTTCATGTTCAACGGGAAATACCATTACACCAAGCAGATCACTGACGAAAACTTTCAATTAATATAATTCATGAAAACCCAGATCTATCCAAGCGTTCCCTCTCCCCTCTCGTAGTCGATTAACATATAAGTGCGGGCCCTAAAGGAAGGACTTCCTCCCGACTTAAAGCCAGGCGGTATTTTTTACTTCCAATGGTACACAAATCCAGATTTCCCAGTAGACCAATCGCGGCCTGGAGTACAACCAGAAAAAAAGAAAATCTCTAATTTGTTGGCCTGTCCTGCTCTCTTCCACATATATTCAAGGTACGAGCGAATTTCTGTCAAGATTACCTCAACAAAGGACTTCTAACCTCTGCAGCCTTAGCTACAGTTCAAATCCATGTCTCTATCCCTCACCCTAATGCATTAAAGCCTGGCAGGCATTTACCTGAAAAAAATTAACACACATTTACTGCCACAGACAGTATTATCGACATACAACTCAGCTTAGCCTGCAATAATTCACATACTGTTTCACTTCAAATGTAGAGGCCAGAATTTGCATTGTGTTCATTCATTTTGCATCAGATCATCCACAGTTATTGGCCTACAGCTGCTGATAACATGGAAGAAACAGGAAGTTAAATTGGAGGCAATTCAATGGCAGCACTTCTCTCATAACGAACAAAAGCCTTATCTACACTTCCTAAAAATTAATTTCCAAGGGGAACTTTTGCAGTGCAAATTTAATTGCTGATCAACGTTTCTGATGGGATATAAATTCCATTGACTTTGATGAGATGAGAATAATAGAAAGAACCAAAAAAGGAACAAAGCTTCTTAAGGTTAAATGCAAGGACTTTACAAACTCAGGCACAGATGAACAGTATATAGCTATCATTTGAAATTCAAACTAACATATGCTGATTGGCAAATCGTTTAGGCAAGGGGACATGAAATCATCACATTTCCCCACCTCCCCCTCTATTCAATATTCCATCCATCTTGTCTTTCACCTTCATAATCTCATCTCTATTTTGACTATTGGACTACTGAATGGAGAATCCATCTTTCTGCTTTCCTCCTGCCATGACTGTTGCAAATATTAATTCTTCTCTTATCTATTGACTACTTTCACCTCTTAACACTTCCTCTCCAGACCACTTTGACTGCTGAACAATGGGGTTGCTAAGTGTGCCTATTCCTGTCAGTTTCTTTCATTTCCAAACACCGGTCTCTCTTGACTATGGCATGCAATTATCTTTTCACAAATGAAAAACTTTCAATCCACCTGTCATCCACTGTCACTTTATACCATATATCTGTGGCACATTGAGATTAAGTGATGAATGGTGGTGGTCATTGTTTCCAAAGGAAATATCAATATTCCTACCTTAGATGGGAGGGTGTAGGGGGGTGGTGACGTCCCGGCTTATGGCGACTCCCGTAGGAACAAGAGAGGAACGCATACAGCATCGAGTTATGGCCTGGATCCTTTAACTTGATGAAATCCAGTACATTAAAGGGGGGGGGGGGGGGAGGAGAGGAAATTGATGTGTTTCCTTGTCTTTTTTTTTATTGGCTGATTGTCTTGGTTGTGAAATGACTTTTCAATTGTGAATTATGGTACCCTTTTTGACCTACCTGAAGGTGCTTTCAACTTCCATTTGCAGTTTTTACCTCACTGACTGGCCATTTAACCAAGCACAGGCTTTCCTTAAAAGGTACGGGAACAGTTACTGTTGAACTGTGGAAATATAAGGATCTCCTTCAAGCCACTGGTCCCAATATGTATCAGAATGGGTGAAAATCACGAAGGGTGAGTGTACAAACACTATTGAACTGTCAAGAGGGAAACTCTTGACCTTCCCTTTAAATCAGTGCTTCCCAACCCAGGGTTGTGACCCCAAATGGGGTTGCAAACCAGCAGCTAAAAACTAAGTTTTGTTTTTCTTGGAGATTTTAGCACATTGGTGGGGGAGCCTGTTGAACTTCGGCCAGTTCTTGGGGTCCTGAATGGTATGATCGTGGTTTAGGAGGTCACACGTGAAAAAGGTTGGGAAGCCCTGCTTTAAATTGTAGTACTCTTACAATCTCTTTGAAATGGGAAGGCACATAAAGAAGAGAGTGAATATGGTCACAGCTGAATTTTAGATTAGGAGAAGCAGCATGACAATGACATTGATGAATTGAAATGTCAACTTTCCCAAGAAAGAAAATTAAAGAAATAAAATAATGATCTATGTCCTTTTCAAGAAGGCAGACTGGATATATGAAAGGGGTTGCTAGGCATTTACACAATTATTAAATGAGAAAAACATAAGGAAACCTCCAAAAATTGATGAAGTAAACAATTTTTCTAGAATAATTTTTAGCAGGCTGGGCCAATTTTGATGGTTACTAGATGTTTTCACCTTTCATTCACATGATTCCTGCCGAGGATGCCCATGAACTTGGTTCCACACTCAGAAACCCTGGTTTCACTTGATGAAATAATACGATTTTGTGGTGATTTCAAAAGCTAGAACAAGCTCATTCTTAAAAAAGGGTAACTTGTTAGATAATCCAACACATTTCAAACCATATCATATCTGAGCAATGGGGCAGGCTGACTTGTTATGTACCAGCCAATTGTCTTCTAGTCTCCAGAGATGACAACACCAGTCGATCAAATAGTTTACGTTGAATTTCCCTCTCCTCAGCAGAGGCTTGGAGCTCACGACCAGGTTACGGGGCCGCCCAGTGGTTTCCAGGGGCCCGGGGCAAAACTAAACCGGAGACTCCCCTTGGGACCCCTTGATACGCGGGGCCCGGGGCAGATTGCCTCCTTCGCCCCCCTCCCCCCTTCCTCTGGGCGGCCCTGCCAGGTTATCATACCATCGGTCCTCTTAGACTCTTGGAGCTTTGGCCAATAGTAGGTTTAACAAAGGTCAACCCAAATCCCTTGGCTGGAGCACATCCACCTTCGTCAAGTTTAGGCCTAGGCTGCATGAAGATGCATAGATAAAAAATGATAAACCGATTCATATGTCATTAGGCTTGCTTCAACATCTCATCTTGGAGAGGTCAGCCTATTAGGCGACCACCGTGAATTTCAAAGGCGGAGCCAGTTTTTCTTGACCCTTCGCGAGCTGGTTTCACACGTGACGCTTTGAAGGAGCATGCGCCGAGAGCTTGCGCTGCATGGACAGGCCACGTGCAAGCACCACGTGGCTTGGCAAGGAAAATGTCACACTCGCGTCACGTTCGCGTTTGGCCAATGAGCACGTCTCGTTCTTATGGAGTTTCAACGCTGCAGTCGCAAAGTCATTTTTCGGCATCCCCTGGGTAGTACGAATTCAATGAAGTGCCAAGTGGCTGACAGCCATACTTCCATTGGCTGATTTTGCAAATTATGGCATGTTCTGGAACCCAGTTCTGCCGTGATTCGACCCGAGCTCGGGAACCAAGCCGCAGAGTTTCAAAGGACAACAAGCTGCCTTCTGACCGATAGTGATAGTGACCTCCACTGCTCGCGGGGTTCAAGGCAGTCTTCGACTTCGAGTCATTTCGGAATTGACTAATTTCATTGGCTGATGATACCAACGCCGAGGAAATGGCCAAACAAATCGCCCAGCAGCACAAACTCATCCCTCACCAAGTTAGAATGGATAGTGGGTCGTTGTACATTCCGTCAGGACACGGGAAACCCTGCCGTTCGATGAAAAGTCAGCGTTTAACCGCAAATAAACTCTTGGCGACTTGTCGCAGGGACCCGGTGAGTGCACTCATCAACTCGAGAATTTCGCTGCCTCTTTATTCAGTTCGTGAAAGGGGTGGTATGATTTCAAGTGAAGATATAGTCTATTCTTGCCTATTTTTCGTGTGGAAGCCTGGACGAAGTCCCCATTTATCTATAAGTCATCCCACGAGGACCTAGTGAAAAATCCAAGCGAAAATCCTGTATAGACGGGAATCCAGTCCATATCTCCTGTTTTTCTTCGTGCTAGTTCCTCCATTGGCCAGGCCAGAATAGGCCAGTTCGTTCAGTCAGTCCAACAGAGGCTCCAATATCGAAGAAGTTGATGATGTCGAGCAAATCCAGGTATATTTAATACAGTAGTACTTGAGGCATTGAAGGAGAGAATATACGACATGGAAAACGAGTCGAGCATTTTCTCCTCAAATAAGCTGAAACAGGAACTCCGGCACCAAGACAGATACCCTATGAGTCCGCAACAGTCAGAACCTGACTGCGTTAATGGGAAATTCTCCGCTCCGTCGCTCCCCCCTCCCAATCAAATGAAGTGTCACGACAACTCGCGGCTAGTGCTCGTCGATTTGGTCACAAGGGACAGAAGTGACAGGAGGTTTCATGTACCGCTATGAACATGTATGATCATAGGTTGGTGCTGGTGTTTGCAAAAGGTTTGCAAAGTCCTCGACGAGTTTGATGTCGAGATTGGGAGTCCTTACGAGAATGTTTATGATTCTTTGAGTCGAGTGAGTTGAACTTGATCGAGTTGATTGAGCTTAGATTCATTTGAAAATCGTCATGAAATCAAGAAAATCCAAGGTGACAGTAAGGTTTGGGTCCCCTTCAAGCATGACGGCCCCTTTTAACCATGTAACTATCAGAACCCCGATGGTCATATGTTTAACTCTGTTTCATCTCACCATTCCCAAGGACTCTCTTCAAAATACTTTACCTCATTACTATTACATGTCTTCATGAAAATACACCGAGTATCAGACTTTTAAATTTCACGGCGCAGCCTACACAAATGGCTAAATATCTGTACCAGAGTCCATTACAGGAGTAAGCACGGAAATTTCCTTCAGTCCATTGTGATAAATTTTATTTTTGCATCGCACTCGAGCCATCGCGGCCGAGTCGAGAATAGAAAAGGAAACCGATATAGTGATGTAGACACCAGGGAAGCGAAACCTTGTAAACCAGCGAGGCATTCTTCCAGCAGGCTCACTGGCCCATTTCAGCTTCCCTACGATGATCCCAAGCAGCCCGAATTCTTAGAGGGGATGCGGGTAAGCGTCGCTGCAGGAAGGCCTGAGAGCAGCAAATCGACAATACGAGACAAGGGCGAGGTAAGGTTCTCGTGCGATGCAGGGCAGATGGGGCAGTGTGACGTGCGATATTTCATTATTGCCAGTCGATGAAATCACGGGGAGAAAAAAGTCATTGGAGACTCTTCCATCTCGCCCTATCTTCTCTTATTACAGTTCCACGGCGTCGTAGTGCTCCGCGAGATTCTCTTCCGTCGAGGGGTGAGAGACGCTTTCCAGGAAGCTCCCGCGAACTCCAGGAAACGGAGCAAATAGGCAGCGCCGCGAGTCAGATTAGAAAAATTTTAATCTCATATCTCTTACCTTACACCGTTTCAATGGGCTTGAGCCTGTTCGTTGCAGCCCCTTTTTGCTGTACATGTTCCGTGTTGCAAGCGAGGCCAGTAGATGAGTGAAGACGAGTCCTAAGCTTCCGACAGACAGATGGCAACCGATCACAATTGCACGCCTTTCGAATGTCCAAGTAAATTGAGAGTCGAACCCGAGAAGGAACGCTTCTCATTCGGGGGAGTAAAATTTTGGGTTCACCAGGGCACGTTTCCGAGTTCGACATGGCCCCTGAAACGGTCCTGGTGCCTTTCACTCGTTTCCTCGAGTTCCGGAAAACGGTTTGCACATCTCGACGGAAAGGATGTCCGGAAACGATGACGCTAACACGCTGATATGTCACGGGAAGAGAACAAACAATTTTTTTCCCCAGTGCATAATGGAACGACTCCATCGCCACGACGAAATATGGAATCCAGTGTCTCGATTCGCAAAGCGATACCTCACTTCCGTGACCCTGACTCTCCCTCTCCCCCTACCCCCTTGTCTCGTCTGGGCCTGGGGACAGCACGAGGAGGAGAGGCGAGCTGTGATTGGTCCATCAGCTCCCCTTCCTGGGGACCTCGTCTCGCGAGCGTGCGACTAGTGCTCATTCGTTTCTCGCCCGTCTCCGCTCAAACCTAGAGCGTGCGTGTGACGCATGTTAGTGTTGTATGCGCCTAAGCTGCTCTTCTTCCGTATTTCTCCGCCTTTCCTGCATCTTTACACCTCGCATCGTTTCGATACTCAGGTGAGGCTAGGATGTTGTGCCTCTGGTAATCGCACTGTCTCCAGGTAGGCCTACCCATGCGAATTCTTGACACACTTACGCCGTAAACCTTTCGGGGATTACGAAGTGGGTTCCTACTTCCTAGAACTTACCAAAAGAGGTGTTTCATTGTTTACAGCGGGGGGACCCCGGCTGCCATTGACTGAGGTGTCGGAGTAACTAACGAAAAGCTAGGCATAGTCCACTGTAGTTCATTGTAGCTGCCCATAACCCTAGATGGCAATCCGCAAGGGTCCTAAAATCAATGTACAAGGCTCCGCATTTTCAAGTTGCAGGTGTGTCGGACAAATGTTTATCACTTTTAGGATCATAGGAGTATTTGAAACTTCTTGAAGCGTCTACGTAAAACCTTCTTTCGAGTGTCGTGTTCGTCTTTTTCCCGCTTTCCTTGCTCCCTTCAGTTTGAGTGTTTAGGTCCATGCATACCTTCGTGCCCCTGCCTTACAAGGCCTCGTGCAAGCCCCGATACGCTACACTGTTTACGGAAGAATTAGGACCACCCTGATCCCGATAGAAGCGCTTCCAGGCAGTGAGACCTTCCACGTGGGTTGGTTTCGTGGATCACTTGATAAAGCGGATCTTCCGGAAGTAGTGCTTTCTCCGTTTCCCACTACCTTGGCGATACCAATTCAAACCGGAAACAAGTTAAGAGACCCCTGTCTTCGAACGCGGGACGTTCAAGAACTCCGATGATGAAGGCCGAACCTGGCGCCAATCCCATGAGGATCGGTTTGAGTCATCCAAGGTGTTTTGTACTCGTGTTGAATGACGTTGCTGAGGGGGAGGGTTGGCAAATGCTCCTGTGATAGGACTCATTCACGGGCCTTGTTCCGCTCTCACCCAAAACCCATCGTATCGTATCTATATCTCTTCGACTTTCCCCTCTGCCCAGTAATAAAAGCGAATTCATCCACGTACGGTAGGCCAACGAACCGAGCGGGGCACTGTTTATACAATGAAAACTTACGTCGTATGTTTATAAGCTCCACAGAAACCTTACGAGCCTGACTGTTAAGAAATAATCGTGAAAAGCCCTAGCTGAGCTCCCCCTTAAACGAGCAAAAACAAGATTTGGGACCCAGAGCAGCGTTGACTGACTCGCTCTTGTCTGCTGTGCTACAACGATTGGTGATCGCTGTCTGCACGCGGCATCACCGTGTTACTTTCCTGCTCCGTCCCTCTTCGTCTCGTGCTTCGAGACTGCCCGAGTTTTAGGGTGGGGGAGATTGTTTAAGCAACGACTCCAATAGGTCGTCAGTGAGGACAATGCAAGTCTCAATGGCAAAGTAGGCTATGAGAATGCTTACAGGCATTTCTCCGAGATCCTGTGACTGGCATGCGATTAGATTAGGCTATCGTTTCGCCTCTCTCCATGTGAGGATTCGTGAAGGTGTCATCCCCTCCAGACTGGGAAACGGCATTCCATCTTCTTAGCGATGAGGATTCACCGACTGCGATTCCGTGAATTCTTCCTAGTTATCGGCCTCCAGGATGACAGAATATCACGAGAAAGGACTTGAGATACATTTCTGGATTTGGTCGAAGCTGCGTCTACAGTGCTTCGAGTGCGAAGTCCCTGTCATTGAGTGATTTTGGGATGTTTTTGGGCCCATGCATCTACCGAGAAATTCTTGTCCTGGGTAGGGGATAGAATCGCCAATGCAATTACTTTATGCGATTATAGTTTTAATCATGATATTGAGAAAAGAATCGTTAGTCAATGTGAAGATCGATTGGAGACAGGAAAAATTTTGGCGGTAACTACTACGATTTTATCGTGAGATTCCATTCCTCTTGCTGACGTTTCCTCCACCGATTCAGTAAAGAAAAGTATGTGCTCATTGAAAGTCGTGATTGCTCAAACAGATATGCAGAAACTACGATGAAGACGATTTAAATTGAGTTCTAGCCCTGGTAAGATAATATATATAATATAATATAATCTCATAATCATTAGGCGCTGTTTTCATCCGAAGTAACGGATACCTCAGTTTTAATTGGAAAAAATTTAAGTATTTTGCCTGTTTTGAAGGTAGTCGTTCTTTCAGTGCACTATTCAATGGGCGTAGATTCATGCTCAATTCCTGGAATGTCTGGCCTTAACGAATCGAATTGAAGTGAGGGCGTGTCGCATTTGAATAAATTCATTTCTGTGACACCTGTGTGCTTTTGACCTTAACAGTTACTCCTTCCTTCGTGAAGAGCGCATAGTTTATTATCCTTGGGCATTCGACGTCAGGGGCTGTCAAGAGACTCTGGCTTGGTCCACCCTTTAGTGTGTCACGATAGTCTTCGACACCATGAAAGGAGGGAATGCGTTAGGTATCATTGACCGTAAGGCAGATACATCATTGCAATGAGTTACTCAAAGTAAACTGATAGGGTTTATTGAGACAAGGAATCGTATTTGGGTAGTGAGATAAATTCCGACCTCCTAAAGCTTAAAATCCGTTCCCGCCTTAGATATAATTTGGTTTTAATCTCTGTTTTGATTTCTTGTTATGTTGAATGGAGAACTTCATATCAGAAACGGACTTGCCTCAACTACCCATTGAGAAATTGGTCAAGGAATATACGTACCGGTAGGACAAAACCACCCAAGTTCGGACACTAACGTTTATTGTTAATAAATACGCATTCGCGAGATCGACATAATGGAGAGTTCTTCTTAACCCAAAATGACCATGTTATTAAGCGAAAGACCTGTGATGGCCTCGATCGTTTGGCACGATTTCGAAATATCAAGCAGAAAAGAATGTCTTGTCGCGGACAGGACAAATTCAAGAAAACTTACCGAGACGACCTTACTTGAGAAACGCTTCTCAGGTGGCATCGTTAATTCTGAGATCAATTCTTATTCCACAGGAATCTAGGGAACGTAGAGCACTGCTACAAGGGAATACGCATGCCATGAGCAGATTTCTGCTTTACTTCTGGTGTGTCCAAACTACGTTGTGTTCGGACTTCATTCTTTCGCATCTAAGTTCGGACACTCACGTAATAGGAATTATTGGAAGCCACAAGGCTTCGATGGTCATCACCTTTCTCACACTCATGCTTACTAATATTGTGCTGCCGGACGCAAAAAGTGAAGTATCTGGGTTGTGCCATTAAGGCGTGATGAGCGAATTACAATCCTATCCCAGCTAAACTGCCCAAACATGGTGGTGGTTTTACCCTACCTAATCAATATCGGTCCCTGTTCGACATTGACCAAGTTGTATTTACTGGTTCTAGACAGTTCCTCCGTTTTTAAACTCAGGAACACGAAGGTGCGAAGCAAAGTACGAACAAATGCAGCCTGTTGGCGGTAACTGATAAGGTGTAATGGTACGGCATTATTTAAAGTTTCCAGAAGGTGAATTTTGGAATGATATTTTTGATTCGTTTTTCAGTATGGATCAGGAAATGTACTCGGGGGGGGGGGGGTCGTCCTGGAAATTACTTCCGTCTGGACGCTGCTACCTTTCCTTATTCGTGCATGGGGCAGATATCCGGAATATAATTTTTTTTTTGCATTTGGTACGTGGGCGGCGATATGAAGTTGGCTCGACCTGTGTTCTTATCAGGGAGATAAGCCCGACGACTGGTAAAAGCGTGGATTTCTGTGGAAACCATTTATAGGACAGACCGTGACTCCGTGTGCGCGTGCATCTTCCTTTCCAGCGCCCTCTCTTTTTTTTTCCCTGGATCGCAGACATGGATAATCGACCGAAGCTTGGAGGCATCGCCGTGGACAAAAACCTCCAAGACTTAGTGGCGAGAACCCGATACCCCCTGGTGCAGGAGAACGGGCAACGCAAGTACGGGGGCCCCCCGCCGGACTGGGAGGGGGGCCCGCCCCCGAAGGGTTCCGAAGTGTTCGTGGGGAAGATCCCCCGGGACTGTTTCGAGGACGAGCTTGTCCCGGTGTTCGAACGGGTCGGGAAGATCTACGAGATGAGGCTGATGATGGATTTCTCAGGGTCGAACCGCGGCTACGGGTTCGTGATGTACACGTGTCCCGAGGACGTGCAGAAGGCGACGAGGACCCTGAACGGCTACGAGATCCGCCCGAACCGGAACCTGGGCGTGGTAAAGAGCGTGGACAACTGCCGGCTCTTCGTCGGGGGGATCCCAAAGAACAAGACCAGGGAGGAGGTGCTGGAGGAGATGACGAGGATGGCGGAGGGGGTGGTGGACGTCCTGCTGTACGCGAGCGTCACGGACAAGACGAGGTCCCGGGGGTTCGCCTTTGTGGAGTTCGAGAGTCATCGGGCGGCGGCCATGGCGAGGAGGAAGTTCTCGCCGGGGAAGATGGTCCTGTGGGGGCACGAGCTCGCTGTGGATTGGGCCGAGCCCGAGCCCGAGGTCGACCCGGAGACCATGGCGAAGGTATGGATTACTCCTATTGATATTATGGTTGGGTCGCTTTATCCCTCTTCTGTATCTGGTTCTTCGCCATTGCTCTTTGGTCATATCTCAACTTTTCTCTTCCTCTTATTTCCCTTCCTCCTTTCTGCCCTCCTTGCGTGTCGGTCTTTCTTTATGACACGTAATAACCGGCTGCATGGTCTTCCAGCTGCTGTGCCTATTTCTCGAAACGATTAGCACGTCCGTTTCGTGAATACTTCTACTACTGTCAATCGAGGGCTTTAACGGCTTTGATATACAGAAGTATACGGTTGTTGACTCGTTCACGGCAGGTGAAGGCCCTGTACGTGAGAAATCTGATGGTGACGACGACGGAAAATCAGCTCCGTGACATCTTCAACGAGCTGTCCGGGGACGGGGTGGAGAAGGTGAAGAAGCTGCGGGACTTCGCCTTCATCCATTTCGCGACCAGGGAGCAAGCCGAGAGCGCTCTCGAGGCCACCGAAACCGGTGAGGTTTCCCGTTCCTTCCGTCTACTTACTGTCAGACCTGCGTTTTATGGCATTCCTATCGAGGCGCATTCAGTGTCCAGTGCATGTGCATGTACACATCCCCTGTCATCATTATATGGCTCGAGGTCTAGATTGCACTATCAGCCGTTGGATTTTGACAGTAAACAAGTGAGGAGCCGATAGGCGCAGGAGGACATGCTTTGTGAGAAACCATCTCGTAAAAATTGTTCAGAAACGGCTTTATCATATATTTATATATTTTGAAATTATTTTTAATTATAAATCGGCAATCCGAAGACCTCCAGTAATGATGGAAATGCACCCCCAGGAGAGAGACAGAAACTAAGGGTTGCACGACACTTCCGCCCTTGTTGCTTACGAGTCTTTCAGAACACGTGGCAGAGAGGGAAAATTTTCGTCGCTGGTTGGTGACTAGTTCGAAGAAAGAAAAATCTCTCGAACATGCATTCGTATTGACCTGTCGTGATTTGCTCGGAAAGTTTACATTTACTTGTCAGTTACATGATATAATGTGTCCACTCGAGCTGTTATGTACGCTATCGAAGCCTGCACTTGCGCGAATGGAAGGAAGTGATTTTAGGATCGAAAAGAATGAGATCATTGATTCCCTTTCATCTCTCGACACGAAATATGCGAGAATCTTTTCAAAAAGCCCTGGATATAGTAGAGTGACTAATGTAAAACAGCGTACGACTGAGGCTCGTGAAAACGACTCCGTAAAGTTGGTTTTACCGAAAGACGACACTGGAAAGCATATTATCTTGCTTACGGCAATAACTAATCAATTTTGCTTTTGTCTGTTGTACGACGTGAAGTGCATTATTTATGCCTGAATTTCTTGCCATCTGAAAAACACCAAAGGTAATTTCGGTACTGGACCTGACACCAAAACGTCAGGAAGAATTAACGTTTCGTTCTGTCACTCTACTAGGTGACCTAATTAACTAAACGAAGCTGTAATGTTTTTTCTATCCAATTTTTTCTCTATTGCTGTTTAGTAAAACAGCCCTGGAAGTTCAGTCCTAATTCACTGCAGATTTTCCTTTTTTGTTGATCATCCCTCGTAATTGAGAGCGATGGAAGAGGTGCTGCTCCTACCTTCTACAAGTACAGCCCCATTCTTATCGCGAAATTAGGAACTGCCAGTAGATAATACTACCTCGTAAAATTATTCTCGACGCGTGTTACAATGGATTGTCCACGCAATGGAGCATGCATGAGGTTAAGTTTGGATCCTTGATCGAGGAGATGCTTGGAGGGCCGAAGGGCGCCTTCTTGGAAGTGGGCGGGGCGAAACAGGATTCATAGCTCCTTCCCACCAAACACAGCGCGAGCTGCTCTGGCTCCCTCACCGCATTGGTAAACATTAGTGACCCCAGACGGTGTTTGGGGCTCGGCAGCCAGTTGTCGTTAGGGGACGCGGGAACAGTCCCGTTGGTTTCAGACATCATCTTGCCGAGTAGCTGAGTGTCGCAACCACGTTTTTCTGAGGGTTAACAAAAAAAGCCTCGTTGGGTCTCGAGTCTTGAAGAGGTCCAGGAAGCCCTTTCGCTCTCAGGAAAACCATTCAAATCTTACCAATCCGATCGCGATGTCCAGTTATTTTTTGCTTGTGTTTTAAATCGTCATTGAATGGAGTCGCAGTTCGCGATTTATCAGTGACGATTGAGCTGAGGATACTTTCCTGAAAACAGAGACGTCATTTGAAAATTCCCCCGAAATATCTTGTGCGTGATAGCCAAATGACCCAAAACTGAAATGACTAGGAACTTTTGGTGTTTCTCCCTGGTCTCTCCGGCCAACAGTGTTCATCACATAGTCTACATTCCCCCTTCTCTCTATTCTTGATAGCCGGTTTCCTTCCAGTACGAAAGAAACCCATAGTTGGATTTCTTCTGAGGCAAAGGGAAATATTCGGAGGGGGAAGCAGTGGCGTAGCGAAGGGGGCTGAAGCCCCCCCCCAACTTTGGTTCAAGCGCCCCACTTGGGGGAAGTAATGAGAGGAAAAGGAGTGGATCCTTTTCTCATTTCGCTCAAGGAATTTGACAGTCAATCTAAAAGTTTGCTTCCACCGCAATGGAATCTCGCTCTTGTCATTCGATTGACGAGCGTCTCAAAATATAATAATTGATGTACCTACAGTATGGGCGAAGGTGCACAGGGGCGAATTTTCTAATGCGATGGGTGGCAGATTATATCAGATTTACTGCCCCTGGGGGAAGTGGATACAGAGAAAGATCTGGAACTCTCGTCCCCAATTAACGAGATTAGATAAGCGGTCGAATATAGCAGTGACTTGTCCATTTCTTGTCGGGGGGAGAGGGACCGAAAATCCACGGGGAACGAGAGTAAAACACGTGTCGTGTCACTGGAACCAGTCTGATCGAACTTCAAGCTCGTATCAGACGAGGCAAATGTTGAAGAATTCTTGATCGTTCTCGCGTTTCTTGCTTTTCTGGCTCCCATTTTCACTCGGAGCAGTTCGTCCGAGGTAGACCAAGGACAGACGGTATCCAATCGTGTGCCAGGGCCTGGAGCGTGGAGGCTGGAGAGCCGTCATCGCTTCATGGTCCGCGCACGCGCGCGCTTGGGCTGGGACGAAGAAAGGACGGGGGAGTTGTCTGGCCGATCCACGCTGGGCTATCGGACGCGTATTCGTCCTCGCCTATCTTCGAGATTAGGAGCAACTCCGTTCTCGCGTGTTTTCTCGCTTTTCTCGTCTTTCTCGTCTTTCTTTTTCCTCGTTTCACACGTTCAATTTTTTTTTTCGAAAATCCCTGATAAAAGCCGTAAGAGGCAACCATCTAGAATGTCCCGAAAATTTGCCTCTTCTGAAACAGGCTCCAGTTTCAGTTTTGTACTCTTCGTAATTGCTGACAATCAGTGACAAATACATCAAACAGCCTTGTTGGTTCTGTTATAGGGGAGATTTGGGAGCGATTTGTGGTTATTCACGATTTCATTTTTCATCACAATTGATATTGATATTAATTGATCGGTTAATCTAATCAGTTTCGAAAGCAGTGGTAAGGATTTAAAATACTTAATCACTGTGAAGGCGAAATACTACTGTCCATCCCAGCCTAAATCCACAATGTAACTGGTAAGTATAAATATATACTTTGCGCAGTAGGAAAGTTTTTTTTTATATTGATGTTAAATCTTATGGCGAACCACTAGAGTTTTTTTTCGTATTAGAAATGTTTAAATACTACTTTCTGATATTACCGTTGCTGTCTACAGGCGCACAGCAAAAGTCAATAGACACCTCGCCAAGCGTAAAATGACATTAATAGGACTGGACGTAGAAGCTTTTCATGAGAAAAGGACATGGTCTGCCCAAGGCCGTATTTAGGGGGGTGGGTTCATGGGGTTCAAACCCCCCCCCCCCCCCGAAATATCTTCCTTAAATTTTTGCCATACTGCTATTCGTTAGTGTAAACGGTGCAATACATGGTCTTTTCTATCTTTAATAGCCTATGACTTATTAAACACTGCAGCTTACAGGAAAATCCAGATATGTCACAAAGACTTACAATGACAAGTATTTAAAAAAATTGCCACAGTTCATACGCCAGACCTCAGCCCCCCCCCC
>CAJPEV010000256.1:87868-154277 GCA_905338385.1 Darwinula stevensoni
CCCCCCCCCCCCCCCCCCCCCCCCCCCCCCCCCCCCCCCCCCCGGAAATGAAATCCTAGATACGGCCCTGGGTCTGCCATCGTTTAATGTCGAGAAGGTGATTGTATTCGTCATCCAGTTTTTCGGATTAATGCAAGTCACAATTTTCGGAAAGAATCAGGAGGCAGACGCGAAAAGACGTGGTACGACTTGTGGAGGTTAGGTTAAACACCCTCGTTTCAGTGCTCAGTGTAAACATTTTGGTTATGCATTGCTTGTACTGGATGTAGCTCTGACTGCCATTGCCTGAATGCATAAAATACTATCACGAATCTTACTCCCCCCCCCCCCCCCCAACGACCTTTTGAACAGAGAATGCGATGCACGCGGTGGTGATGGTGTGCGTGACGTGTCACTTGCATGCTGCATGTGTATGGTTGTAGGGCTGGAAATCGATGGGATCTCGGTGGAGGTGATGTGGTCGAAACCGGTGGATCGGAACGCGTACCGCCTCACGAAGGCCCTGTCGAAGAACCACCACCCCCACGGGATGTTCGGGTCCGTGAGCCCTCCGCCGCCGTCCATGCAAGCCCTGCCCGCTCACTACGACCCCATGATCCCCAACGCGACCGGGTGAGTCTGTCCTTCGAACGATTTCCGGTTCTGGCGACCGGTGCGAGAGACAAACCCCTCTTTGTTCCAGATAAGATAGGGATAAGCCCTTCGATTTTGCGAGCCACTCGATCGGTGAGTAGGTGAAGGCTCCCTGAAGGATACCCTTTTGAGTCTACGAATGAGCATGGAATGGAAACGCGGACGGAGGTAGAAGTTGGAAGAGACGAAAGACAATAGAGAGTGAGTGGGAGAGATGGGGGGGGGGGGGGATGAGCTTTGGCGCCTTATTCAGGCGGGAGAAATGAGCTCCCCTCGTGTTAGGGTCTCAGCAACTTCAGCTATTTTCTACTTGGCAAAATATGACAGGCACCCGAGAGACGTCTCGATTCGCCTTCATGAATTCCGATTGGAACTGTGCTCTTTTCGATGGTACCGATTCCTCTGGCTCTCTCTGCATTGGAAAACTTAGAGGTAAGTCCTTCAGTCGACTAGGGAGCTGGGGACCGGAAACCGATGGGTAAAAAAGACAATGTTTGCCGTTAGGAGGACAGGCTTCAAGTATTTTGTGTCGCTGCCAGCAGAGAACTTGAATGACAAAGAAGAGATCAGCTATTCTTTCGTGCTCCAAAATCCATATAGTCCATGTTCCTGGGGCACGATGGACTTCTCGGTAGAATTTGACTTCACTCCGTTAGCGTGCGTTTTCACACCAAGTGCATATCGTATGCCCTGGAGAAAGGCTCCTTCCCCTTCAGGAGACACATGACGGACCGAGAAACAATTTTTGCCGGGGAGGGACACATAGGACCCTGTACCAAGGGAAAACACTGCATGACGGAATGAGAAGTAACAGTATGGACGGGAAATAGAAAGAAAACGAACTACATTGAAAAAAAAAACAGTGAAGATGATGCGATTAGCCGTGACTCATGATAGGAAAATGGAGGCGCTCCCGGCAGTGACGAGGACCAAGGTGTAAAAAAGAGAGAGAGTATGGGTGATAACATCCATAGCATTCAGAAGAAGTGCACGTTGACGTTCTCTGTCGCATCCCCCCGCCTGTGCATGACACGCTGCTGCGATGGGAACTCGCTTCCCCAGGCGCCATGCTTGTTCTCACTCAGCGGGGGCCGCTGCTCTACGGTGCCAAGCTGTCTTGGCTTTTCACTAACCCCCCCCCCCCCCCCCCCCCCCCCCCCGATCGTGCGTACGTGCGATGCGCCTCCTTCCCTCGGGTTTCCCTACAGGAAAGCGTGCACTGGCGGAAGGTTGCGTTTGCGACGAGGGATTCTTACTTGAACCCCGTTTCCCTTCGTGTGATGATGCCTCGAATTATCAATGTATAAAATTGTGGACGTCCTAGTCATATGGGAAAGGAAGCTGAAAATTTTCCTGCACCTTGTACTTCGTAAGGATCGTAAGTAGTGCCTTAGGAAACCAGCAGTAACAGCTGAAGTGCTACGTCCACCGGAAATTTGGAAAGACTACGACGGCGCAACAACTTCCAGTTTAGGAAATGTATGCAGTTCTAAGTACCCACATCCTCATTGCGATTATGCTTCAACGCAACAAAAATGTTCCAAGTACGAACCGGGTCAAGGAGACGATATGCGTGTAGAATGTAGTGACCATGGCGATCCTTGATTCCCCCCCCCCCCAAAAAAAAAAAAAAACAAACAAACAAATGTAACTGACAAACATGCTCATCCTTGATGTCTTCTTCGTTGTGGGTGATTCAAATACCCTCAATGTCCTTAGTGAAAAGCCAAGACAGCTTGGCACCGTAGAGCAGCGGCCCCCGCTGAGTGAGAACAAGCATGGCGCCTGGGGAAGCGAGTTCCCATCGCAGCAGCGTGTCATGCACAGGTGGGGGGATTTCTTGCACGGGGTGCCTCCGGTTTCCGCATGAACCCTAAACTAAATTGACTTTTTTCGTATGAGTTCGTGAAGTCTTGATTTTCCTGTTCTTCAGCCTGACTAAAACTTAAATAGGCTTGCCTTCATTTACGAGACCTGTTCGAAGGGATTTTATCTCTGATAGAACGTGATGCGGGAATAGAATTCTTCGCATGCGTGTTTTGCACTCTCCATCTAGGTCGACTTTGACAGGCCTCGAGTCACGGCTCAAGTTTCTTGCTTCGTTCGTACCGGTATTACCCATTGAGGTCTTATCTTTTGGATGCTGTATCCTAGGTTACGTGACGTCATATTTCGGGGGAGAAAAAACAAAAGAGTAGCACAAGTGACGGTGACTCACATGTGCGTATCCTTATCTTTGCATTCCAGACTGTGTGTATCCGATTCGGAATCGGAAGTCCACTTGCCGAGTGCCGCTTTAAAACCCATCCACAGGAAAAAGGAACTCGTTTCTTGCCGTAGCCCAATGATGGATACCTCCGCAGCACGGTGGACAGTATGTAGGGGGAACACGGTTGGCTTATAGGGGAACAGCGCTGATTAGTACCGTAAATTTATTGCCCTTAATCTCATCATCCTTCTGGAGGTGGATATCGGCCTTAGCGGGAGTAGAGGAGGGCCTGTACGCCTGTAAATGGGATCTCCATTTCATGGGAACGTTTTGGATGTTGCAGGAGCGCCTTGGTGCAAGCAGGGCATTTTACTCGTGGGAACGGGGGGAAAGGAAGAGGAGCAGCCGGATTTCGAGCTGGGCGGGGAACCACCATCCCTTTGCCTCTCCTAGCCAAGAATCCTCTCTTTCGCCGCGGACACATCGAGGTGTCTACCTTTCTCTTTTCTCCTTTTTTTTCTCTGTTCTGTTTTCTATTTCTTGGATGGTCGCCCTTCAGCTTGCACGCTCACACGGTTCTTCGCTATGTAAGATTGTAAATGCATGCTTGAAGGACTGAGTTTGCATGGTTACTTTTTGCATGGCAGCTGAGGCAATGGTATGATCTTCAACCTGGCATGGATCTCATTCCCACTAACCCTTACACTCTCCGACCCTACAAGCCTCCTCAACAGGTAGTACAGTGATGTCGTTGAAGTCGCATGTTTTCGTTCTTCGCTTTTACTACCATCTGTATGCTCTCCCTGTGTTGTATAAAATCCCTCATTTGAAGTTCACATGTCTGACTTTCTTTACAAGGTTTTGGAGGAATTGTGCGCGAAGAACAACCTGGGAAGTCCCGTGTATACCCTTTTGCAGACAAAGGCCGTTCCGGACGACAAGGGTGAACCCTTGTACTTGTACAAGGTGAATGAAGACCTTTTTATTCGTATGCATAGATTTTTCCCCCATCGAATTCAATAATGATCAACGTGTGTTCTGTGATGCTTTCCAGATTACTATCCCGGGGATAGATCATCCTTATAACAACTTGCAGCCCAACAAATTGGTGAAGAATCCAGAGGAGGCCAAAGACGTGGCAGCAGAACATGCCCTTAGCCAACTCGGCTGCCCTGTTGAAGGTAAAAGAGACTTATATCATGGTAAGGATGCAGATGAGAAGACGCGCTTACGTTGACTTGGATCGATTGTGAATGCTTGCAGGTTGCATGGTGCCTGTGCCAGTGTGCTTGCCACCTCCTCCGCCCATGCAAGCGGGTGGATTGATCATGAGGTCACCTATGCCTCAAATGGCTTCTCAGTTCGTGACTGCAATGCCTCCAGCAGGGAACTCGAACATTCTTGCTCACACCACTCCGACCACCTACCTCTTCCAGGCCAATCCAGCCAGCAGCAAAATGACCCGTAAGATTCCAATGGAAGTCGATGGGTGCTTCCCGTCCTTCCTTGATCCCACTCCCTCCGGCAGCTTCTTTAGCAGTTCTGCTTCAAGCTTCTGGCCAGGTGATGTGCCACCCGCCTCTCACCAGGGCTGAGGTCTGCCTTATGTCCGCTTCTCTTGCCCTTCCTCCTGTTCTCTGACTCGTGGACTTCGAATGATCTCTTGTCTGGATTTCTTTCAGCTTACGAGAACCACTACTATGATGGGATCCCAGCCATGGTACCTCCCATATATTGAGACTACGTGGAGCATTGGCTTATCGGGCTAGTTGGTGGTTTTTATGGCAGTTCATACCCACCTTTTTCTTCTCTTTTTTTTTTATTTCATGCATGTTCTTGTCAAGTTTCAACCATGCCAGAATGATACAACCCCTGGAAGTAGGTGTGCAACGTTCTCGGTGTTCAAAAGAGATCTGAAGCTTTCGTATGAACAGGTATTTATTTTTTTTTTAGTCGGATGAATAAGGGTAACTGGTCGCCTTTATCATCCGTGTAAGGGTGATAGCAATATCTTCAGAGGACTTCAGGAAATTGCTCTTTTATAGCACCATAAATAAGGTTGTCATAGAGCCATTGAATTGCAGGAATTAAATGATGTTTTATCTCTGAGAAGCACTTCGAAGTTCTGGCTTATCATGTTTAGGAGACCTGTGTATCATACGTCTTTTTCACTATCATGGCAATAACCCATATCCTAACAGCATGGCTTCAATCAGGCACTGATGGAATGGCAATGAATACGTTTTGCTACTTCATTACTTGGTAATGAATTGGTAATGAATATTGAATCAAGAATGGCATGGCAACATGTGTCAATGGTATTTTCATTAGTATAATTTTCAAATCATTTGGGGAATATCATTCTGGATGGATAGCTGCTTTTATTCAGTCTGTATCAAAGATGAATGTTGTACTTTTCAGGTCCTTGTCTTTTATCTTAGTTGTACATACTTTTGTCTTGTCTTGATTTTCCAAAGCTGATTATTTTTTTGATCGTTTTGTTTGATCTGTATCTAGAGGAGATTCTTTTCAGAGTGATTGGCCTGTACATTTTGAGATTTGTAACCAAAGTATCATATCCATGTTATTTGGATGTCCCATTGCAGTCTCTCTTGTCACTTTTTCATTCTCTTCACTGCCTGATATCATGCCTCTCCTGTAACTAGAAGTTCTTAGAATTCCTACCGTGCATTTTCCTGTGACATCCCCCCTGTAATTATTACCGATCACATTGATGCAATTTCATTCCCTCCTTGGAAGTTCTGACCACTCGCACTTGCAGATTCAGTGGGAATGGTCATGATACTAGCTGGTGACCTTGTATCATACTCTTTGATTTCTCACTTTCTCCTTGTACATAGTACTTGATACCAGTGCCTTTGATACCGGTTTCCATTTTTCACCATACCCTGTGTCCATGTTGCTGGAACTCATTTTTGGTCTCTTCTTGGCAACTACTGTAGTTCTCTGTGGCTACCAATATTTATACAGAAATGAGTGTGGAGAATATATGTTCTTACATTCACAGTCATGGGCAATTTATTGGCTGAGACTTAGTTTGATGAAATATTGCTGAGTGCCTCCAAAAAGGTTACTGACTGGAAGTCTTTAAGCACATGTCCAGAGGTCTATCTACCCAGCAAGTTTTTCTGCATGCAATGGAGAATCAAAATTTTCAGTGCTGGCTTGTGTCCACAATAAATTGGGAAAAGAGATGTGAGGTACAGTAGAATTTAAAATTACTATGCCTGCATCCTAACTGTGCCAGACAAGGGGACACTGTGTGCAATAGAATCCCTTGCTTGGCATATTGGGTCTGTCAGGGCATCGATCACTCAAGTTGAGACTGATGTTACAAGATATGCTGTTTCTCTTCATCTCAGCTCTCATGCCTCAATACTGTCCTCACTGTGAATGAACAATGAACCAGCAGGTAGTATTGCCTACTGCTAATCACATGAGAACTGAGAATGTTTCTTGTTTTTGTAGGTTTTGGTTTCAGTCTTACTTGCTCAACTATGCTTAAATACCATGTAGCTATGTAATAAAACTCCTGACACTTAGTATTACTGTGAGCATATTTCTATTCTGCTTTGCTTTGTTTTTCTGCAATGCTCCATTAAAATCATTCACTGCTTATGGTACATACTGCATGAATCTTCCTAGTTTCTGAAGCAGATCAAAGAGGCACTGTGGAAACCACAGTATCCCTCATGGCTATTATGTCCATAGTTCCTTCTTGAATCCAGTTCACAATTTGGTATTTATTGGTGCAAGTGCGACCATACACAAATGTATAAATATGTAGACTATAATTATTCAAGTTCCAACTAATGAGAGCTGTGAAATTGAGAAATAGTAAGAATGAATTAAATATAGCTTTCAGGCATTTATTCCAAGACTCATCAACACATTTTCTAAATGTGGTGGATGATAGTCAACATCTCCTAGAGATGCCTATCAGGTATAGCTTCATCTTTTACAGTACACTTAGTCAGTATTTATTTCATGTCTTGTGCAAATTGGGGCACTTAACCTCTTACTGGGTATGACAGATTTATCCATCATTTAGGTTTTTTTCATGATGAGTGCACCTAATTTCTTCAACCTTTCCACAGAATGTAATAGGAGAGTTTGGCCTCCCTTGTAGTCACAGGCAACTCAACATAAAATTCACCTACTACAAATGAAACCATGCAAGAAATTTCAGGATTTAAGATTGGCATTTGCCCCTTCTAATAAGGACATAGATGAGGAGGAAGATCAAGCCACAAGAGAAGAGAGCACTGACAAGAGTCTGTGGCAGTGCCCTCAGATTATTTTCAATGACAACTGTGAGGCTGGAGGGGAAAGCATTTCTCTCATGGCTAAAAACAGAACAAGTGTAGTGAATGTGGATGTAACAGTAGTCATGGAACTCAAACCAAGGGATAGGATGGGAACATGCAGCCCATGCCAAGTCCAGCCAAAGCTGTACCTCCTCAAAGAGCTGCTGGATTTTTATGTCCAGCAGCAAGAACTATGATTCCTCACAATTGGAAGAAGTCTCCCATGAGCACCAGTGGCTGGAAGTAAATGGATAAAATGATGGACCCAAAACAGGCACCTGCATAGCATCCATAATAGATGCTCTGCAAGTTAGCTGCTCGTAACTTGGTAAAGTTGACGTGAGCAAGTTGGGAAAATATGACCATATGCCGTCTCCATCCCCACATAGAGACAAGTGAATGTGCCAGGGGTTGCCAAACGGCAGCTTGTGAGCTGCATATGTGACTCCTGGGCAGTTCAAGTGTGGCTTGGAGTGAAATGCTCTAGACTTGAGTCTACACATGCGTTCTCTAGAGTCTAGAGGATGCATGTGTAAGGTGGTGTGTGTCTTGTGGCTCTTAGCCATATTATGATTTTAAATGGCTTGTAAGGTCAGGAAGTTTGGACACCCCTGGAATATGTTCAATAGAGAGATCATGGCCTTTCTCATTTTAGATGATAAGAAACCCTCACTTTTCTTGTTCTCCCAGTCTGGGTGACCCAGTTTCACTCCTTGGATGTGAAAGACAAGGAAAGGCATGGGGAAACGATGATCATGTGGTAGCAAACAATGAGGTATGGAACAAACAGTTTTTGATTTCCTATATAGCTGTGTGTTGTTTTGCATTCCAGGATCACCACATGCTCCAACTTCCTCATCTTCATGAGATAGGGAAGGCTTTGCTATTTGAGGGATGAGAACACCTCCAATCCCAAAGCATAAGTGCAAGGCTTGCATGTAAGGTCCTGATTCAAGCCCCCTGATGTCCAAGATGGTGATGTTGTTAGTCGAAATGGAATCAACAGCTATAAAGATAAAAGCCAAACATTCTTCCAATAATTAAAGGGCTCTCACCAGTGTCAATGAGCCCCGAGAAGATTCCTGAGAGTAGGAATGTGGGTTCAAAAAGAATAGGTTTCCCTCAGAGAAAGGGACAATTGCTGTTTAGATCCCAGCCACCATTATGATCCAAAACATTCTTCCCATATAGTTAAGCATATCTACTGGGTAGGCAAGACAAACCTCACTCCCACTCAATCAATCCATGACAGAGTAACATACGAGGGATTTCTCAAAAGTTCTTCCAGTAGCCCCAAAGTAGCACTTTGTGGCCACCTCCGATGACGACTTGGGCAGAACTTTTGAGAAATCCCTCGTACAAGGTACAAGTTAACTTGACCTAAATTCCAGTTAACAAGCACTGGAGTCCAAAGGGCCCTGTGGGCATTCCTGATGTGTCTGTATGTGGGTGTTGTTAATTATAATGACTCCTATTATTATAGTACTGGTAAGATCCATAATTAAATACGAAATGGTTTAACAACAGGGACAAATATATTACACTATGTGAGATGACTGACCAGAAAGAGGGGTCCACCTGGGTGGTAGGAGAGGAAATATCACATCCATGTATATATACACAGAAAACTAGAATGACAGAGTGAGTCCCCAGTCTCTGGCCATCAAAGATTTTTTATCTGTTCTGGCTAGGGGCTAGTCTTAGAGGTGGGAGGTGGAGGGAAGGAGGTGACTCCTCCCCCTCATATCCTCTGGTCACCATTTTGAGGTCCTCAACCTGAAAATTTTCAAGCAGCTACCATGCAAACAAGGTGAGCACTTGCTTCTGTTAAAAAGAAGCAAAGCAAACTTGAGAAGTTCTGACTCAGCCTCCAAGTGACTGAGGAGAGTTCCAACAAAGAATCCTCCTTCTGAGCAAGTAAACAGGCTAAATGCAACATCTGCAGCTGATTTCTCCATGTTGGCTGCCAGAACAATTGGTGTTGGGAAAACAATGCCTACCATCATTCTTTATGAAAACTTGGCTGAATTCATACAAGTTTGCAAAAGCACTGGATGACATCCCTTAGGAACAGCATGAAATTGGGAAAATAGTGGTAGTCAAGATAAGTAATCCCTCAGCATCATAAAGGGGATAAAGGTAGAGCTGATAGTGTACTTGTTGGGTGAGGTTGGAGGAGCTTTATATAAGCACCGAGCTTCTGCTACAAATGCTCTCCTACCATAAACAAAGTACCAGATACTCTGCCCTAAAATGATGCTCCATGAATCTGGATTGGCTACATCTTCTATCTCAGATCCTTCCTTGCTTTCATTGTCTCCTTTCATGCTCTATCTAAAAACGCCTCATCACAATATTCTTATATGAAACCACAAAAGCCTGTGTTAATCTTAATATCCTCAATCATCCTCAATGCATGAAAAAAGATTATTCTGAACAGGTCTGAAAAATGTCATATTGATGAAAAAGACCCAAAAGTGAGCTCACCACAGACCAGAATGATGAGCTTACCAACTGGAGGCAGTCTCACACCTTTGGAAATTCACATGGTTCATTTATATCATGAAAGCAAACTTTATTTTTTACAGGTTTTTTATTTTCAGAAATAGGCTCATCACAAATACCAATCACATTCGGTTGCTGCCAATAGTCTGAACTTTTAATGTTCACTAGATCTCCTCTCCATCAGTCATACATCAATCAACAACTACAGGAATACTTTTCTTAAAAAGAAAGTAAACAATATTGAAACCATAAACAACCAATAAAGAAAAACATATTCCATGCATAACATGAAATAGTGCAACAACATGATTAAATGCAAAATATTGCAGATAGTGGTTAGATGCAATACGCAAGGAAAAATGCTAAAAAAAACTCATAATTGAAAGCAGTCACATGCAAAATGGAGGCAATAAATGATAAAATGAAGCGATTCTCACTTGCATGCATACAAAGTATTGACCAGCTACAGAATGCCCACAATTATAGATTAGTAGATTCAGTCAAGGTCAAATAAGTAGTAAGAAGTAATAAATGCCAGGGAAAAAAGTAATATTTAGTATTTCTCAGATTCACTTAAAAGGACAGTAGATAGAAGCACTGGACAGAATGGGCCAGAATTCACTGCCAAGGAAGTTTTCAAGACATGGTTTTCAGCATCTGCCACTTCAGTCACTTTATGCTGACATCTGTCACTTTTAACATGATCAAATTTTATTGACCACATTTTATGAACACTCTATCCCTTCAATTATTGTATACAATGCATAAAAAATAAATTTTAAGAACAAGAAAGAAAGTCACAAAATGGAGAATCTTCTCAGATCGTTTCCAGAGACTCATAGACTTGACTGCAGAAATATAGAATGCAGGGAATCATGGAGAGCCTTCATGGATCTCTAAATGTCATATAAACAAAGCATTAAGATAGCAGCTGGCATATGTACATGATGCCATTGAGGTGAGGACTTATGGAGTCTGTTTTATCCTTCCGACTTTGCAACGGAGGATGAAGAAAAGCACCAAAGAGATGCAGAGAACAGTGACCATGACCTTTGGGAAAACAGATGGATGGGTCTCGATCACAGCAGTGAGGGAAGAAAGGAGGATCATTTCCCCAATTGCAGAGAAGACAAGGAAAAGGGAGGCCAGGGCAGATGTGACTGTGATATACTTTTCAAACCAAAGGATGCTGGATGGAAACATAGGACCAGTACCTAATCCCATGAGAGCTGTCCCTACCCAAAGAGCTGTGCGATTCCACTCCCCTGCAACCAAAACAACTGTCCCTCCAATGATTGCAAGAACAAAGTCCCCAAAGATGAGAATGCTTGGGTTCATAAAGGCTGAAAGTGGTACAGCCAAAAACCTTGCCCCAGTATAGAAGCCCCAGTATGCAGAAGTGAGATGGGCAGCCTCTTTCTTTGTGAAAGAAACTGGGGCATAGACAGCAAAGAAGAATATCACTTGCCCATAAGTAAGCTCAATCCCAACATAGAGAAAGATTATGATGCACATAAGAGTGATCATGCTTTTTTGGGTGAGGGGTGATATCTGCATTCCAGACTTGGCATCTCCTCGGTTAATATGAGCAAGTTTGAAGTCCTGCATGTGAAAATAGAGGAAAGATAGAGCAACAAGAATCATCACACCACACACAATGAGGTATGGGACATAGACTCTTGAATATGGTTGATTGGCAGTGTAGGTGCCAAACAGACCACGGGCAATAATGCCTGGTTCCTCTTCACCTTCCTTTGACAGGAACTCTTTTGAGATTTCAGGGATTATAACACCTCCGAGTCCAAAGCAGAAATGGAGGGCTTGCATGTAGTGACCTGAATCTCCTCCCCACATGTCCAGAAGTGTGACATTGCATACTAAGAAAGAAAATGGCATTCACTAATAATTTCCCATTGTACTGACTAGATATCCACAAAATGGGATGTTTTCCATCACCTGTGTCAACAATGCCAGAGAAGAGGCTACACAGCATGAATGCAAAGCACATGAGAAAAGGTTGATCGGAGAATGGTACACTTGCAGCAGATATACTGGATAAGAGGTAAATCCAGAATATTAGGATCATTCTATCTATATGGCTGATAAGGATGCTACCTAAAAATAGTAGAGAAAAAAGATTCCAGATAGATAAACCATCCTTCACAATGTTAAACAACCTGGAAGTCTTCCATTTCATGGAATAGAAAACATGAATGAATGATATGAGCTTTACTACTAAGGGCTCCAACAAGGTAGCTTCCAGAGCGCAAAAACATGGTGTAGGCGACATCATCAGGCGTCTTCCCCATGTTGGCAGCCAAGTCAATCAATGTTGATGAGATGATATTCATCAGCATACCCTGCCAGGGGGATGGAATTGATACTGCCATAAGAAATATACACTTAGAATGTGTATCTCTCAGTAAATTAAAAACTACACTGACCACTCCAATGAATCCAACAAGAAGACTGGCTGTAGCTGCATATTGCATGTGTCTACCCTCTCTAGGGCTTTGCTGTTCTACATGAAGATCCTCATGATGGAACAGACCAAGGGTAGTAGGTGGAAGCCTGATGGGTGATTCATTGTCATTTACCCTATTTTGGGACAGTGATAATGCATCATTTTTGGTCTCCTCACATGGGCAACTAATGTCCTGTGCCTCCATTCTTTCAAAAACTCAAGGATGCACCTCACTTTCTAGAGTCTTAAGGGTGACAGTACTGTACCTGAAACAGTTTTTTTTTCACATTTCTGGAATAATGATTCACTCAAGTGAAGTGATTCACCCCACTGATAGAACAAACAAGTAGTGCTAGTAATCCAGTAATCTACTTCTGCTATGTATATTTCAAGGAACACTTAAAGCCTTCCTTACCATATAGTCATAATTGAGTTAATATCTAAACAATAAGTGTCAACAACCTATGTAATACACAAGTCATATATGGAAATCACACCTCATATGAAGGATAGTCAGTTCTGAAATCGAATGGCATTGGATTTTGAACCACTTCAAAACAGATCCCCATGTATGGAAAGATACTTCTGATGTCTCTCATGAGTTGCAAGCAACATTGACATTTGTCAACAAACTGTTTTCATTTTTTTTTAAATGCCACTCATGTGCATGTAACATGGACTATCTTTTATAGATAATACTTCTCAACCAATGTAACACTCACACCTCATGATGCAAATAAACCATATCAAACAGTAATACTTGGGAAACTACAAACCACACCACAGACTAATGCTTTGTTGCACTAATAAATTGTAAAGCATATTTGAGAAATTTTGCCTGGAATGCTCTGCATTGGAAAAACCTGAGCACTGTGGTGTTCCTGTCCCGACATATGGGTAATAAAAGAACCCCAAAGGCAAAGCACAGGTATCGCACCTCTGCAGTAACTTAACCATCCAAGTACAGTTCTCCTAGGTTATTTGAGGTTACAGGCAGAGGGGATCAGCTGATGGTTATGGGTGGATAAGGAGTTTAATGGAGTCTCCATATCTGGGTGCATTCATGGCTTGGAACCTCATGCATCTGGTGACTCACTATGTACAATGTAGTATAAAATTTAATGAAGAGGGCTTGGAGAGATAAGACTTGAAGAGCAAGCAAAAAGGGCATACACAATATCTTCTGACTACTTTCCTATATTGCTTGCCAGATCAATCAGATGGATGCAGGAGCTATAATTTCTACCCTATGATAATGTAGATCAGGTGTTCCCAAACCCAGGGTCACAACCCAGGGTTTGGATGTTGAATTTTGAGTTGTGACCAAAAAAGTTTGGGAACCACCGATGTAGATGAATGACATCAAGTATGCAATAACATGGCAAGAAAATAAACCATGTGGAATTTTTTATAAGTCACACCTAACCAACGAGTCTCGGAACAAGAATAGCAGCATTTCGCATAAGCAAAGGCACTTTTTCAATCATTCACATTCCCTCAGTTTGAACTGCATCACTTATGTCAGATAATTCTCCAATGTTGTAAATGAAAGCAGAGATGATAACATCCTCCTTGGTGAAGTGTGGAGAGCTTTATGGTAACACCCAGTTTCTGCAGCAGGCACCCTTCTATTGTTGAAAAAGGAGGGAGATATTAGTCCTTAGAATGAAGGAGGGAGGTGATGGTGATGGGACCAGAAATGCCTGTGCAGAAACTGTCCTTTAAGAATTGGTCTTATTTCCAGGATATAAAGTTTGAGATATTCCATAGCAAAATGACTCTCCACAAATCTAGATGGGCTTCTTCCTTAAATCCTCCTATTTCCCTAGTCTCCTTGCTTGCTCTATTCATTGCAAGAATGAGAGGACATGCCAGGTACATTCATGTAAGAAGTAGTCTATGAAATGAAGTTCTTTTGAGATTGGTCAACCAGTTCCATTATTGGCTCATAAAAATTGAGAACATGCATCTATCCAAAATGCTCAAAGTAATCCATAAGTCACAGAATGAAATGAGATCTCCCAGGGCAAATTTCACTTGCATATAATTATTTCCAGATTACACTTTTGTTTGTCTATATTATAACTGAGAGCTAGATCTGAACTAAATATTTTGCACAATTCCCTTACTTCAAAGGAGTACTTGAAACAGAAAATTGTTCTGAAACACCTACAGAAAGAAATTGAATAATGACTTTAAAAAATGATTCAACTAAATTCTGTAAACAAAGCAAAGAGGAAAATTTTTTTGATGATAGGGAAATAAGAAATGGCAAATAAATATAAATTCTTGAAGGGCCTTTAGAGTTCAAGAAAAACACAAATAAAAGTAAAACTAGACTCTTTTGCACATCAGCTTAATAATAGGTGTCAGTTTGGCCAAGCCATGCCTCTTTCTTGAGAGATGCCAGTGTGGCATATTGGTACATGATGCCATACTTAAATCCCAATGTCAATGGCAGTTTAGACAGTGTAAAACAACTTCTTCCCTTCTGCCCTTGTGGCTTGCATTCAGCACCTATCACTGTGTATCTACCTCATTTGTAGCTACCCATGTGACAGGTTCTTAGTTTATGATGGTATTGTCCCTGTAAATTTTGTGTGCAACAACAGCTGTGAGTGAAAGGATGCACAAAAAACCTTCTGAGATTTGTTTTAAGGAGTTTGCAATATGACTACCAGCACAGAATTACAGAAAGATGGGCATCACATGGAAAGCACAATTGGATTTATAATTATCAAAAATTCAGAGATTCCACAATTATAGAGGACTAAGCTGAATGAAGAGTTAAGTATCCCGCTTTATCTTCCTGGATAGAAGACCAAGAATGATGAAATCTATGGCACAGATGCAAAGGACTGCAACCAAGACCTTTGGGAAAGCAGATGGATGGGTCTCAATGATAGCAGTGAGAGATGAAGGGAAGACCATTTCCCCAATTGCAGAGAAGACAAGGAAAAGGGAGGCCAGGGCAGATGTGACTGTGATATACTTTTCAAACCAAAGGATGCTGGATGGAAACATAGGACCAGTACCTAATCCCATGAGAGCTGTCCCTACCCAAAGAGCTGTGCGATTCCACTCCCCTGCAACCAACACAACTGTCCCTCCAATGATCGCAAGAACAAAGTCTCCAAGGATGAGAATTCCTGGGTTCATAAATGTTGACAAGGGTACAGCCAAAAACCTTGCCCCAGTATAGAAGCCCCAGTATGCAGAAGTGAGATGGGCAGCCTCTTTCTTTGTGAAAGAAATTGGGGAATAGACAGCAAAGAAGAATCCTACCTGTCCATAAGAAAGCTCAATCCCAACATAGAGGCAGATTATGGTGGACAGAATAGCAATCATGCTATTTTTGATACAGGGTGATATTTGGATTCCAGACTTTGTGTCTTCTCTATTAATATGAGCAAGTTTGAAGTCCTGCATGCAAAAATAGAGAAAAGATAGAGCAACAAGGATCATCAGACAACACACAATGAGATATGACACATAGACTTGTGAATAGGGTTGACCCTCAGTGTATGTGCCAAACAGGCCACGGGCAATAATGCCAGGTTCTTCCTCGCCTTCTTTTGACAGGAACTCTTTTGAAATTTCAGGGATTATAACACCTCCAAGTCCAAAGCAAAAATGCAGGGCCTGCATATATGGGCCTGACTCTCCTCCCCACATGTCCAGAATTGTAACATTGCAAGCTGTGAAACAATACAACATTCATTTATGCATCTCTTATTTTTAAAGATATCTGCACCCAAGAGTATATTTCCCATCACCTGTGTCAATGAGGCCAGAGAAGATGCCAGCCAGCATGAAGGCAAAGCTAAATAGAAATGGAGTATCGGAGAATGGTACACTTGCGATCGAGATGCCTGATAAGAGGAATATCCAAAAAAGCAGCATCATTCTCTCCATCAGAGGGACAAGAAAACCACCTGTAAAACAAGATAAAGGAATTTTGAATGATAGGAGATTCTTCTTATTGGACTGGATTCTTATACAAATACACTTCTGCAGATTTACATAGAAACTAATTCTACGTTATGAGCAATAATAATTTAAATTCAATTAATTTAAGGTTGTGTTTCAAGGCAATATGGCATAAAAATGAGTGAAATTGACTTAAGTTCAGCAAGTTCTAAAATACAGGCCTCCCACCTGAAGAAAATACAAGGAAAATGTTGATTCCTATAAAGTTGTTTTGCCCAATAACATTTGCCTGAATAAAAGAGTTTATTTTTATTTTTTACAACATCTCTATCTGATATTGTAGAAGCTTTATGTTTCACCATTCCAGTTTTTTAGCATACAACATCTTACTTGAATGAGGAAGACTTTTGTGAAGTTTTAAAAAAATTCACTCTGCCTTTCCAATGCACAAACTTTTCGAAGTTGGAGTATTGAAAATCATCAATCAATCAAGCAATCTGCATGCTGCTCCTCACCAAATACCTCACTTTCTTGGGCTTAAACATGGGCAAGCAAGGATGGCAGGCAGTCTCATTGAAGGAATTGGTTTTTCTTCTATCACATGTTAAAGTATGTGGTTTGCATTCATAAAATGAAAGGGCGCCAGTTTACTTAACAAGATGCTTGTCCTCTTCACTAAATCTTGTTCTTTTAAAAATTATTATTTGGGATATGACAAAAACTCCAAGAAGAATTGGGCCTGAGGCCTACAGAAAAGCAAAATAATTGATTACAAAAACAAAACAGACTGCAAAGAAAACAACAATAATGCAAGATAAGATATATTATTAATAACCAACTCCTCCATTGAGATGTCCTTGCAATCTGCACCCAGTCATGTTGTATTTTGTGAAATTCTGAACCTTGAGAGGAGCTGTATGCTGATTGCTTGGTGACTTCAGTTTTCAATACTTAAACAGAAAAGTCATTACATTTGAGGCCCTGAGTGACATTTTGTGAAATTAGAGAGAAATCCTTTTTATTTATCAGGGGTGTAAAGTGTAGAGAAATAGCTCTCACTGTCAGAAAAAATTCAGTGTTTTTCACTTGAATTAGACCATTTTTCCCTTGACTAAGACACTCATGCATGAGGAACATCCCATGCACATGTGTCTGATTCATGTGAAAAATGCTGCAAATAAACTGGCCCCATTTCCTATAAGATACAGTATAGTATGCTTAAACATATATCCTCCAAGTGACCCTAATTCTTGCCTATGACAGTGATACAGCCTTGAACTTGCAATAATTCTACCATGTTGTTATCTTGCTCTATCATCTTCTGCTACCTATAAATGATGAGTCAATTAATAACTGTCATCAAAATGCAATATTTAAAACCAATAATTGTTTTTAATAAGTCAAATCTAGGCATGAAATGTAACTCAATTGCATGCATACATTGAAATAGTACCACATACTGCATTAGTTGAGAAATTGAATATTTAAAATCACAAATGCAAGTTTGATGATGGGGGGTAGACCCTTTGTCAGCATCTAATCCCAGAATTTATTTATGAAATCTTCTCAGTATACTTCTCATTGTGTGTGAGCATTGCAGTTTCAGCTTTGAACAAACTTTTATTTCAGTTTCAGTACTAGTCACAAAGAAGTTCTTGTTTAAACTTTGGTTTTAGTTTCAACTTTAATGACCTGAAAACAAACACCAACAGGTTTTTGGCTGTTTGGCAGTCCAACAGACAGACCATAATGGCAGTCAATTTTTTAATCTGAAGCAGATTCAGAGTAATATCTCTCTCTTTTTTTTTTTGTCTCATACTACTTTTACCACACAAAAAGAGGCAATTGAACAAGAGTTGAAAAAAAAAATAAAGCAAGCATAGATTGGAAACATCAACCCTCCCCCAAATCCTATAAAATTCAAAGCTCCACCATTGATGAAGAAAGCTATGGCAACAATTTTTTTGGATGCATGGAATGCACTTATGACTAATTGATTTTAAAAAATTAGACCATTAGTGGTGATTTATGGTTCCACTCTTCATAATTGAAATCTATAATGAAATGGAAACATCATGGACTTTCAATGGCCAGTTTCTATGGCTTCATAACAATTCATGTCCATATGATGCACTCGTTCCATGGGAAACCATTCCACAGTTTGATTTGACAGTACTCCCTCATCTTGGATAGAGCCCAGACTTAGCACCCTCTAATTTCCATCTTTTTGCACCATTAAAGGATTCCTTATGTGGAGCACATTTTTGCAGCACTGATGAGGTGCAAATGGCAGTCACTATGTGGATCAGAGATGCATTAGCACAGTTCTTATGTTTTGGTGTTTTTAAATTTGTTACAAGTTGGCAAATACTAATTGCAGCAAATAGGGACTGCATTGAGAGGCCACTCAAATATAGTTCTAGGAATATCAAGAGTGAGAGAATATGCATTGTGTCTTATTTGTCTGAAACAAAAAGAGACTTGTTTATATTGGACTATTGATGTCAGGTGATTGATAAGAGTCTTACAGCAGAGGGCTCCAATAAGAAAGCCACCAGAACGCATGAACATGATGTAGGCAACCTCCTCAGGTGTCTTCCCCATGTTGGCAGCTAAATCAATCAGTGTTGAAGAGATGATATTCACCAACATACCCTGCCAGTGAAAGGAATTAATATTCTATTTTTAAAAAGGCACTTTAGTTTTACTTCTTTAAATGAAGGAGAATCACTCTTACCAATCCAACAAACCCAACAAGGAGACAAAATGTAGCTTTATATCTCATATATTTGCCTTCTCCAGGACTCTTTTGTCTTGTATGAAGATCACTGTGATGGGGCAAGTAATCACCAAGGGTAGCAGTTGGAGGCATCATGGGTGATTCCTCTGAGTTCACTCTACCAGCTATTTGGGAGAGTGGTAATACCTCCCGCTCGGCCTCCTCCCTTGTGCAATTCATGTCCTGTATCTCCATTCTTTCTACTTATCAAGGAAGCAATGCATCCAAGTGCATCTAGCAAAATTCTCAAAGCAGTTTATATCAGTAGCATATCAAAGGAAATGGAACTCTATTTTCTGTATCCCTGTAGTTCCTGCTTCCTTCTTTCATAGCACGGACACATAAAGGTAGACATGCAGAAATCAACTTGTGTTCTTCCATTCAAGAAAGCTCTTTAGCCATTCCATCAAAAAGTGGAATGATAATTTCACATCTATCCTATACAAGAGCTCACACCTCATGCAAATAGATAAGTTGGACTAAGTCCAATGACAAAAGTGATCCATCTTTAACTCTTTCGCAGTGGTGGTCGACTTTTTTCACACGGCAGGTAGTCCTACCTAACCCATATCGATTCTACTATGCAGGAAAAGAGTTAAATGCATGTCATAAATGATAAGGGGAAAATGTAATATGTTGAATATTATGAATGATCTGACACAATGGTGAATATGGAGCTTGAAATATTCATAAAAGAGCAAGATTTTTCCATTCTTTCAAACTGATGAATGACAATTAGGAATAATCACCTTTTCAAAAGAGTGTGAATATTCTCTTCCTCCTGGTGCAAATTCCAATTTTCTTCTATTCTCATTATGCAAAAGTCAAATGTCAA
This sequence comes from Darwinula stevensoni, assembly GCA_905338385.1. Taxonomy (NCBI): domain Eukaryota; kingdom Metazoa; phylum Arthropoda; class Ostracoda; order Podocopida; family Darwinulidae; genus Darwinula; species Darwinula stevensoni. Next base: position 107,552 of record CAJPEV010000256.1, read on the forward strand.
AAAGATGTCAAAAGAGTAAGTTCTTGTCCTAATAAATTTGAAATTCTTTATTCAACCTTTGTCAGATCATCAATGATATGATGAAAGAAGGGGGGAGGATAATAAAGTGATACCTGGAGAAAGTGTATGAGCAAATGGTGTTGGAGGGATCATCCAGAATCTCCTTTCATCCAGCCCAATATGATGAGCATTTTTTAAATTTCAAATTAACATTTTTATGAAATGCCTTCAAAGTCAAATCACATCTGGTTTACATTGGCAACTTCCAGTAAGAATTTGGTGAACCAGCAAACAATAATTCATTAGTATTCCTACAAGTATTGATAACAGCTTTATGCTGATAGACATCTAGATGATAGCAGAACAAACCTTATTTCTTTTCAGAGAAAAGAGACAGAGCACCATCAGCTTTTGGAGGCATGAAACTAAATTTCAAGAAACTGCACCAGATGTTCCCATCCAGGCAGTAACACGTTCCTCTCATTCTTGTGAACATAGTGCATGCAGAATGTGTATACCCATACAGTCGACTCCCGTTATAACGAACACGGATATAGCGAAAACCTGGTTATAACGAAATCCTAGCCTTTGCCTGGTCGAATGCCCATAGACGCCCATATGAAAAAATTCGGATATAACGAAATCGGTTATAGCGAAATTTCGGCTATAACGAAAGACTTCTCATGTCCCCATTAAGAAGGGGCATCAGATATAACGAACTTTTCCTTCGAAGTGAGTGAGGGATTATTTTTTTTAATGCTTTCTTTCTCTCTTTTTTTTCGCCTGGGAACGAAGGGTTCAAGTTCTTATCTTAATCCTTCACCCGTATCTGTCCCTCAACTATTAGTTATCACCCCCATCCATCCCACAGGGATTAGCCTATCGCGTTAAAAAGTCACCTCCCACAGCATCCCTGGTCTCCTAAAGTATAAATTGTGTCGAAGACTTTATGGGTCATTCTGTATTCCGAGTTTTGTTCGCTCGTTCGTCTGAGTTCACGGATTTGTGGTCAAAGTTCACGTGTTCACTCATCAGCGGCAGTGAAATGGCACATGTGGCCAAGAAGAGGAAGTGCATGTCTATTGAACTGAAAATAGACATTCTGAGAGAAGTCGAGGAAGGGAAACTGAAGAAGGGCGAGATTTCCGCGAAGTATGACATCCCACCATCGACGCTTTCTTCCATCGTCAGCGCTAAAGAAAAGATTCGCAAGGAATTCTTCAATGCCAGCTTTGCTCCAGGAAGAAAGAAGTTGAGAGGTGCAAAATACGGTGACATTGAAGAAGCTTTATTTGAGTGGTTCCAGCAAGCACGTGCCTGCAACATCGCCCTTGATGGGAACACCATTCGGCAGAAAGCCGCAGAACTGGCGAAGGTATTGGGGATCGAGAAACTTGAGTGCTCTTCTGGTTGGCTCTCTCGCTTCAAGGACAGACATGGAATCGTGTTCAAGAAAGTTTGTGGGGAAGCCGGAAGCGTGCCTGATGAAATCGTCAACAAATGGAAGAATGAGACTCTTAGAAGCATAATAGGCAGCCATCGCCCAGAGGATATTTTCAATGCCGATGAGACAAGTCTATTCTTCAATCTCACACCTGAAAAAACTATGCAGGTAACCCATGCAATGGAAAACGACTAATCATACAGATTAATTCCCTTGTAATCCCCTTTACCTGTGCCTTGAATGGTTTGAAGGTGACATTAGACCTGACCCTCTGCCACTCCTGTACTCCTTGCTTATTAGCTGAAGGGAGAGAAGTGCATCGGCGGTAAGAAGAGCAAAGAGCGCCTTACTGTGTTGCTGTGCACCAACATGTCAGGAACAGAAAAACTGCAACCAACTATCATCGGCAAGTTCGAGAAGCCTCGTTGCTTCCGAGGTGTACGACATCTGCCCGCAAATTACCGCCACAGTAAGAAGGCATGGATGACAACTCCCCTTTTCATTGAATTCCTCCGATGCCTTGATGCAAAAATGGGATGCAAAGGGAGGAAAATTCTCCTCTTCATCGACCATTGCCCTGCCCATCCACCGGGCATCATAAAGCTAAGAAACGTGGAAGTGGTGTACTTTCCTGCCAATTCAACGAGCCAACTACAACCCCTAGACCAAGGGGTGATTGCGGCATTGAAGCGGAAGTATCGGAAACGACTCATTCGTTCTCTTCTGTGGCACTTACGTACAAAGGGGATGGACCATGTCAAAGAGCACGGATTGCCGAAATGGAACGTGCTTGATGCCATGCACCATCTCGTCGCAGCATGGAATGACGTCAGTCAGGAACTCTTTTTTTCCTTCAAATTCTAGTGCGCAGCTTCTCACGTTTACCTTTCTACAGGTAAGTCCTGATGCCGTAGCAAACTGCTTTCGAAAAGCTGGCTTCTGCCATGGCGAATCTACACAGGAGGAAACTGATATTGCTCCTCCAATGGAGAGCGACGACGCCTGGGAGGAAATCGCCTCTCAGTTGCAAGTGGGCTGTGAATTCACACAGTTCGTGAATATTGACGAGGACGTTCCCACGTGCGAGCCGCTTCCCAATCCTGCTATGTGTGCAGAAGCTCACGGAGTTATGGAGTTAGAAGATGCTGCCAATGAGGAGGAAATGGAAGAACAACCAGCCATACCCAAGTCACGGAATGTTATGGAAGCAGTGGAAACGATCAAGCTGCACCTTTATCATGCATGCCACGGAAATGAAAAAATGCTTAGAAAAATCTCGGACATAGAGAAATTCTTTCTGAAGCGGGCGACTTCAAGTCGGCAAACATGTATCCGAGATTACCTGCAGTCATGAGTGCCGTGTTCTGAAAGCCCAAATTTTTTCCCCCATGTTTTTATATGCTCTTAGTGACCAAGTGATTGTTGCTACTCTGGACACCCACGAAGGTTCTTGTGTTCTCTGCATGAAAGGGATAATAAAATATGTAAATGAGGCCATAAAACAGATAAAAAGTCCTTTAAATGGAGCTGTATGACCTCCTGTCCTGATATAACGAAAACTCGTTATAACGAAATAATTCCTGTGGCTTTATCGACTTCGTTATAACGGGAGTCGACTGTAGTTTGTCCAGTCCCAAAAAGGACCATTCTTTACCCACAAAGATATGCATAAGTCCCATTTTTCATTATTTTCCTTTTTCCTCTTCCTTCTGCTCCCCAAAGAACAAGTTTTAAACAAACACATGGCAGGGGCCTGACAGGCTTTGGCAGGTCATAAGAAATGGCACCCCTTTAAGGGCCAATACCACCTAGTCCTTTCTATAACTGGACAGACTTAACATGAATTCTTTTGCTAATTTATAGGTGGTAGATGGATGCATTTGCAAGGATAATACCTCTCATCCGTCATGGAGAGGACTCTGTTTTGCAGATAAGGCACAACCCAATGTCGCATCCATGGGCGTGCCTTAACAAGACAGCCGAGGGCAAACTGCACCAAGCATGAAAACCGATTATGGTTGAAATAAAATCCTTTATTCTTGATCCAGGAATCTCATATGCAAACTGGACTTTGCATGGGCCACTGGAAGTGCATGGATGCCTACATAAAAAGTGTGTAGGCGAGATTTGGCACACAAGCCAAAAATGATGCCAAGGCTCATAAAAAATACCAACTAAAAACTCAAGGCACTAACTGATCTACAATGACTGATGGATCATGGAGGGAATTCTTTGACTATCAGAGACAGGTTTGGGTGAGAGATGTGCACCATAAATCCAGAATAATCTCTGGAAGGCTTAATGTCTGGTCTCATAACTTGATGGTATGTCATGTTGACAATATAGCAAGCAATTTCAAGTATCTTCAAAATAAAAATATGTCCTTTTGATTACAAAGGTGAAAGCTCAAGATTTAAAAGCCATGTGAATAGCAAGAAAGGAGGGCAGAAACATCAGAAACAACACAAACAATTTCAACACAAACAATTGTTCTCTGGTACCAAATGCAAAACGAATGAATGATTCATTGCATATAAGAATCAAAACAGGATTGAGTCATGATCAAAACAAAGGATGACAATGCTGATGACAGCTGACAAGAAAAATGAAAGGCATGAATTACCAAGCCAAGGATAAAATATAAAACCATTCAAAATCAGCAAGAAAACAAAAGTGCAAAGGAGGGGCAAGAGAGTGAAACAATGGGGAAAGGAAGAGAAGGCTGTGAGGGGAGGGAGGGGGGTGGAGGTGAAACCAGGACTGGTCCCTTTACTTAGTGCTTTCTTGAGTCCAAGTTAGGAATGTAATCTCGCGCCATGAGACATGCAAACACAGTCATCACCATCTTGGGCTTCACCTCAGCAATGTCCTCTGGCAAAGCATAGATGCGTGCACCAATCTTGCGAGCCATTGAGATGGCATACTTCGCATTGGCCAAATTGTCCTATGAAGTATTGATAAACCAGTATTTTAAATACCTGATACTAGTGACAGAATCAAGTTTTAACATTGAAATTTGAAAGAACAACAAAAAAATCCACTCTACTTACATCTGGAGTTCCACCTGAGTGAACGTGTTCATAGCTCACAGTTCCAGGCTTGATAGCATCGATCAAGTCAATGACAACCCTGCCATCAGCTACTGAGGAATCCTAAATGCAGGAGGGAAAATGCTGTAGGGACAGAAACACAGAGCAACTAGAAAAGAGCAGATGTAAGGGCCTGACCTGGAAACTCCGGATTGATGAAGACTTGCCAGCTGAAGAAAGCTTGCTGTTGACCCAGTCAATGATCTCCTTCTCAACAACTGGATTCCCAGTCTGAGTCAACTGAGTCAGGATAGAGAGAGTGTATGCTCGCATTAATTGCCATATGAGTGCTAGTGTGAGCGTTTGGTTCCCATCATTCAGGTCTTGCCCGGCAATCCCCACCAAAGAGAACTTGAGCTTCTTGCCTAGTTCTACAGCATAATTACAGTTCTCCAGCTTCTCCATGAACTTCCTCAACTTTGTGAATTTTCTGAAAACCAATGATGCAAAAAAAAAATTAAATAATCTGTGAAGATGGAGATGGATCCAGGATCTAAAAGAATGCTCACTTATGAACACGATTCCAGTCAACAATGCCTGGACGAATGACATCGTAAAGCTGGAAGATGACAAGTCCGTCTGCCAAGTCAGAATACAGCCAGTTCACATGAGGGCTCACTCCCATGGAGTTCATCCAGTTTCTGTATGCTAAAAATATTATTGAAAGCACAAAGATGCAAAGCAGAGATTAGTCCCATGCTGTCAATCAGAAAACAAAATATCAAGTTCTCCAACTCCTTACTTTTCTCTTCCCGGGTCTCCTCAATGTTATCAATCATGCTCATATCAATGTCATCTGGCTTGTCCAGGGCTGGATGGTTGTTGAAGAGGTTGGCAACAAAAGCCAAGTTCAGTTTATAAACACCCTCAACAACATCCTGGGGGGCGAGGAAGCTTCTGCAACCCAGCTTCTCAGCCTGTTGGAGCATGACCTCTGCCCGATTCATCATATCAGACTCCTGTCAAAAGAGACTCTGGGTCAGACCAGTAACATGAAAAAGCTCTTATAAGTGTCAAAGTCTCTCCAATTTTTCTAACCCGTAGGGCTTCCAATGTAACTCCAGCATCATTTGGAGCAATCTGTTTCAACAAGTGGGAGTAAATTTCTGAATCCTTCACATCACTGGTGAAGTTATGAAGACGTCTGCAAGATAAAAGAAGCAAATCTCAAACTGCAACAGAGTGCACAAGATATTAGGATCTGATTCAAGATAGGATTCAAGAGCTTACCTGTCCACCCCAGCTCTTTCTAGTTGATGGTTAACCCATCGAATGAGGATGGCTTCTGGAGACAGCTTCATCATATCATCAAGCTGCTCTCCAGGTTGGAGAAGTGCAGCTAAGCCAGGACAATTCTCAAGAGTGATTTGGTTGAACAGACCAATCTGCAAGCAGCAGGAAGGATTTATGTTCATTTTGCATCCACTCAGGGAGTTGTTCTCATGACAGGAGACACTGAAAGCTACAGCTTACCCTGATGATCTGCCAAAGAAGTCCAAGAACGAGATGTGGCTTGCCCTTAGCGAGATCATGGGCATCAATGTTGATCACATTGCAGCCAATTGCCTGAGCTGAGTTAAGAGCAAGTGTCAAGTTTTCATGTTTTGTATAAAGAGTGAGACTCTTTTTGTTGATCACTCGCTCATCTATTGTGTCTGGGCATGAAAGGTTGATAACTTTGCTGCATAGGGAAGAGAAAACAAATTCATTCTCAGGCAAGCAATTTGAAACAACAAAGCAGCTCCTCATGGCTGACAAAGAAAGACTCCTTACCACAGGAGGATTCCATCCTTGACAGCATCATACAGTTTCTTGCCCTCAGAGTCAAGTGGCATCAAGTGTTTCAGGTCAGGGTCTCCACCCAAGTTCCTGCTCAAGTCAGAATTCAAGTAGTGTCAGAAAAGGATGTGGAAGAATAGCCTTTAAGCAGAGCCTCTGATGGAAAAGGTCAGCTATAAGATCTTACGTGTTGATCCAGTCTGAAAAAGCAAGCTGTTCCTCCAAACGAACACTATGAGTTGTTCCCTCACTGCTGGCCTCTGACATTCCTCCCAATGTTTCCAAGTTCTCTCTGCGAGATACAACCTGCTTGAATGTTGAACCAACCTCCTGCGACTTGAGGTCTGCACACAACTGTAAATGGAAATCCCCATTAGATTAGGAACCAGGATTAGACTTAATTCTGTTCATGATCATAGTCCTCACCTGTTGGAAGTCCTCAAAGGAAAGCCTGCCATCTCTATTCTTGTCAACATCCTGGATCATCTGCCGGATCTTATATTGGGGAACTTTGAACCCAACTACTTCCAGGGCTTCTCTCAACTCCTTCACGTCTATGTACCCGTTTCCATCTCGATCAATCTGCAAGAAAAATATTTGTCCCTCTTCACACAGATCATGCATGTCTACAGAAGTAACCTGAATGAAATGTTCAGTAAGTCAGCACTATTGTAGGAATAAAAACCCAAGAACATAAATATAGGAAATTTTCTCTTTGGAAGAAATGAAAAGCTTTGGAATCTTTAAATGGTAATACATAGTGATCTTTGATGTGGCACATTGGAATATTAGCTGCCAGCTGGCTGTATGTAGCATGAGACAGCAGTCATAGGAAATCCTCCCAAATAATATTTTTAATATTATAAGTATCCCCTGACCATGGAAAAGAAGCTCACAGATGCCAGATTCGAAAGAATGCAATTTAAGGCTCCTCCCCATGTGGGCATCATGGTCCACTGAACATTTCACTTTACTTTGCCTTGAAAAGACTAAGAATAATGACATATATCAACTGCAGATGTTGGTCCCAGCTGGAGCTTTTTAATATATGAAAATCATCAGTCTGTGAATCTAATGAATCCATATCATAGCATCAGGAAGGAATTAAATTGAAAAAGGCTTCACAAAAAGCAGCATTAATCTCATGTCTGAATTGAGGTGGATAATTTGAAAATTACATGATATAATATTGTATACCCAGGGCACATCATAAATAAATAATAAGGAAGCCTATTTTTTCATGGAATTTTAATAGAATTTCAACATCCCTTAACTACTCATAGCTGATTAAGTGGGGATGTAAAGGACAGGGCTTTCACAACAGAGTCCCCCTAAAAAAATTTCTCTCAGCTATTTTGTCATTTTGCATCCATTTCATCAGTCACATGATAGACATGTTAGAAGAACAATATGACTTTCCTGAGCTACCTTCATAATTCAGAAAGATGTTTCCGATTCCCAGTGTTCCTGAAGTTAAATTTCAAAAATTAGCACAAGGCACTACCAAAAATGCTCATTGCATGCTTGTAAAAGAAGCTGATAGACCTATGGAAATGACAGTGTATGGGTTTGTTGGCCAAACTAGAATAAAATCTGCAGTGAGCTTTATTGGTTGGCCATCTTTATGAGAGATACTGTCACACACATCATTGCAACAGGATGTGCCACTAAAATGTAATCAACCAGATAAGTCACTGGATTATGATCATGGAGCCATTAGAGGGGAGATAAAACGCAGCTATGGATAAGGTATTATCATGAGAGCTGAATCGACCATATTATGCCATTTACCACCTATGCCTCCCCAATCTGCTTCCTAAGAGTCACCCCAACAACAACAACAAAAAAAACAGATAGGAAAATCCCTATTCTTATTCACCAGCTTGCATGTAAGGATGGGAATCAAAATACTTAACCAAGCATAAATTATAAATACATTTTAAAGCAGCAACAGAACTGTACACTTTTAATTGAAATACTTTCAAAGCTCACTATCCTGTATTTTCATATTAAATTGGATTTTGCAACATAGGACTTTTTATTTTAAGTTCTTCAAAACAGCACTAGTCAATTACTTACTTGTTACTTAATTATGGCTACAAAGATGAACAGAGATTATACAGATACAAAATTCAAAGCCTTTGTCACGCATTTTTTTTCCAGTTCCCGGCCGTTTGCCCATTCAAATAAAATGTAGAGAAGTTTCTCTAAAACGAAGTTCTGTACAACGAATTGTTTGGTTACAAGTTGTTTTTTCGTCCAATGGCACAAAACTGTTCTGTATTACTAAGTTTAAATCTGCGTCACATGTCAGAGCTATATTTTCTTTCTCGTATTCCTGTAAAATCTCATCTCACATTTTTTTTTTTTAGCATATTCCGCCCACTTATTCGTGTGGCCGTGGGAAGTATAGGAGCTGTCAGTCAATCGTAATCTTTTCCGGATCTAAAGGATGAGGGTAAGGCGGAGTCCAGAATCACAGTTGATCGGTTTAGCAATCGAAGCCTTCGACTATGTTCGGCTATTTTTGAGAGAAAGGTCGGTGACTCGTCCGATTTTTATTACACCTACATAAGGACACACTGCTGTGTAGGCCCATTTAAGTATATACACATATCTCGGAAGCTGTATTTTTTTGCAATAAGACACGCTCTCAGACAATCGCATTTTTTCACGACAGCACCCTTTTTGGGAATAAATTACATTTTGTTTAAGAGACCTATTTATTTCCAGCAAAATGTGGGGAATTCCCTATAACGAATTTTCCTTGTGTCGAAATTTTTTAGCCTGTCCCTTCGAGTTCGTTATAACGAGCGTTGTTCTTTGTCAGAACAGTGACAAAGCAGGTTCATCAAACAACATAGTAATTCGGTTACATGGAATGCAGACGACACAATGCTCATACCACATTCCATTGAGGGGGTTTGGCCTTTCCCCCTAATAAGATATTGTATTTCACTACCGTGAGAATCCCACTGAGGACTTCATTCATCAGGCCGCAACATATATTCAACGGTCTTACAAAAGAGTAAAAATGCAATTTAAAAAAGTCACGTTGCATAGTCGAACATTCCTCAATTCTCATATTGCAGTAAAAATGGGGGGGATGGAGGGGAGGGGGCCGAATTCTTCCCCCGAAAAAATTCCGAAATTTGTCAATAATAAAAACCATGAATAAACAAACAAACCTTGTACATTTCCAAATTAACCCGGTAGCTCTTTCGAGTCTAAATGATCTTTTTTCTTCTTTTTTTTTACTTTCAAGGCATTTTCACGGCTTGTAACGGCGATACATGCAGGGAATTACAAATTTCCTGCATGCATCACCGCAGAGGGGGAAAAAAAAAAACAACAAAAAACAACACAACCCCCTGTATCATCGAAAATCTGGGCATTCTAACTAGTTTTTCTTCCAATTTAAACGCAGCCACATGAAAGTCGAGGCGAGCGAAAGCCGAAAATGGAAAAGCAGGAAGACCTGTCCCCGACGCCAGTTCCGCCCACGAGCCGCTCTCTCGGCACACAGGGAGAATAAGGAAGAGGAAGACCATTATCGTCTATCCATCCATTGATAAGCGAGTCCGTGCCGGGGGGCAGGGGAGGGAGCCAGTGAGTCGCGATTGTGACACGCGCTCCTCAAAGGGAGGCTGTGTTTCCATAAAAAGAAGACGACCTCCACCGAGGTCTTCTTCCTCTCCGTCACGTATTAATACCACATTCAGCCTTCCTCAGTTACCCACAGAGCTCCAGTTCCAAAAGTCGAAGACAAAGAGGGGGGGCGGTAAGGACGAACGTCGTCGTCTCCATCGACACAATGCCAGAAATCTCCGGAGGGGGGGGTATTGTTTCCGTCTTCAAACGATCGAGGAGGCCCCTGTTCACACCTCATCGCGGATTCATGCCTCCTGTACGTGGCCTATCAGTCACGCGAGACAGGTATATGACTCTCATCAAACGGGGTGCACGATCCCCCCAGGCGACCAACGATGTCCATAATGTCACGCACAGTTGTTATCTTGGGAGTACGATGCTTCTGCGATAAACGCCCCAGTTTGATGACGATCGCGGAACCCGTTTGCCGAGATATCCGATTCCACCCTCGAATGAGTAAGACCTACTTGTCTACGAAAAAGGAAACAATGATACTCGAAACAGGAAAAAAAAAGTAAGGAATCTGCACGGAAATGAAGGTGCGGCGGGGCAAGAAAACGTGAGGAAGAAACGGGGTTTCTCACTCTCGCACGTTACTGTCGCCGTGACCTTAATTGCTATCTCACGTCACCTGGCGACGGGTACAGTCTCCTTGCCGGTGCTCCATTTTGCAACATTTACCCCTCAAGCACTCCATAGAGGCGAAGCATCAGTCGAAAGTTGACATTATCTATCACACCCGGCAAATGATTCATTATGAGAGGGGGCTCACGGCCTTGAGGGATATCCCGGGTTTTTTTCTTCCCCTTTTTTTTTTTGTTTCCCCTTCGCACACTGACCGCACCTTCTATTATGTGCACGGAGGAGGAGACGCGTCGGAATCGTCGTACTCGATGTTACGCTTCCAAGGCCGGCCACGACCCGCCCAAGGGCCTGCCATTTTTATTTATGGTCACTCTATAAGCGACTGAGTCATCATCACTGACCCAGTCCCCCTCCCCCCTCGCAACCGCGTCCAATGACATTAACCGGACGACAGGTAATCGACGGCCGGGCAAAGAGTAAAAAAAATTGCTCTTATTCGTTCCGCCCAGCGGAGCAACGATACTTTCATCGTGAGCTTTGGCAAACGAGTTGAATACCCTCTCGAGATACGTGACCGAAAGTCCAAGAATGCGGACGCGTTTTCCCCCAAGACAGGTCTCAGTGGCCTCAACGTAACAAGTAAACAAGTGTCGAGGCAGATCGAGCCCCGCCCGCCCGAAACGATCGGACGGAAAGAAAAAAAAAAAACCTCGAGAAGCGCCTACGGAATGAAATGAGGCATACCCGACGAGGAAGCGTCTGCCAAGCCTTGAGCTCGTGCACGAACTCCTTCAACGCATCGAATCGCTCCACGTCCAAGATTTCCATCACGATCCTCGAGCCCTCTCTCCCATACGGTCCGTGCATGCACGCACGCTGTTTTGCGTACAGTGCAGGCGGCCGGGACGCGAAGAGGGTTTACGGCCTCGCGACCGCGAGACAGGCAGGTGGTCAAGTGTGCCACGGGTCCCTTATTCCTCGCGCGTTTCTCCCTTGCCTAATGCACACGGCCGAGGCGAGATCCGACCGGAGGCGTGGAAACACCGAGACGAAATCCGGTCCGAAACTGAGAAACGACACGGCGCGTTTCCCCGACTTTATCGGCAACGGGATTTTCTCGCATGGATGGATCTGGGAAACCGCGGATCATTTCATCGGCATGGGAAACCTTCAACCCCATTCCAAACGGCGAAACTGGAGGAAAAAAAAGAAACCGTCGCCCAAATCCAAGCAATAAACCGGGGGAAAAAAAAACCGGAATGCATTCTCAGACGAATCCGCAATTCGCGCTCGATACCGCTGGGATAAACGTGAGCGTGACACGCCGACTTCTCGTTTCCGTTCCTCTCGATAGAAAGCGAATTAGAATCCAGAATCGGGGAAGGGAGGAAGTGCACGATAAGCCACGTCCGTTCCATGGCACAACCTTCTTCTTCAGCCTCCCCCTCCCCCCTCCCCCCCCTGTCTCCATCCCGTTTCCCAAATTTCCCCAGGTCGGCTGCACAGGAAGCCGCTTCCCACCTTTCCCCCCGGCCCGATGGGTCGGTTCATCCGCGACGCGTCGGACAATGAAGAAACCTGGTCATTCTGGGATCGTGTCCGACCCCCGAGAGACACCGCGATAAGGATCTCACTTTCGAAAGGCCCCCGGCCCTCATTCACCATGGTGTCTCGTGACTCCCGTCGATCGGATCCGATTGTTTTCTCCATCGTTAATGCCACCTCGTGTTCGAGACGCGTTCGTGTATGGGGACCCTCCTCGCTACCGGTACGAGTCACACGGTCTCTTACATCACCGCTGGGAAAGAAAATAGAAGTCCTTTCAGGGTCACGCTCTTCACGTTAGATATGCGGATAGGCCGTATGCTTCGAGATTCCCAGATTCGGTTCGCAGAAGAAAAAGAACAGCAAGGACCGGTTTGCTTCGATCGGAAAGAGTCCCAGCACCAGGAACAAACGCCATTCAAGACCTTGCTTCTTTTTTTCATTCCATGAAATCCATCAATTCCATCATTGCCACGATGCAACATGTCAATCGGAGACAAAGAAAACCTGCGGCAGAACAAAATCGTGCAAGTGAAGAATCCAGTACCCACACATTTGCGCTAACGACTCCTCCCCGCAGCACGTTCGATGGAATTCAACGTCGAAACCCACCACTACCGGCTCCTTGGGCCGGAAAAGAAAAAGGTCACTGCCCCCCCCCACCCCCCATTAAGCATGACCTGCGAAGGAGTGCCGGTCCTCGGCATGCACGATGCCAAGCAACTGGATGAAACAAAACCCAGCGATCAGATTCACATCGCAATCGCATCCGCGTCCTCACCCTCGCTTCCGAGAAGCGAAGGCTTATCTCTCATCTGGATTCTCCCATTACATCCGGCCGCCGTCTCACGCCCAAGGTATTTGCTTTGATGACCATGGGAAACGACGGAGAGCATAATTGGATTTAGTAGAAAGTTCTCTTTCTCCCCTCTACGTGCCGGAGAAAAACAAAATATAAAAAAAACACGGCCCTCTCCGAAGGGAAAAGCGATCATGGGAATTTCGCGCGCCCGAAACCGACACTGAAAATCATCTGCCACGGTCACACCCCAAGAATCCAAGTCGATCGACTCATCCCAAATATTTCTTCCATTCGCGGAGAAGACTAAGAGGCAAAATGGTTACGCTTAGCGGCACGGCATAACGACTTGGTCATGGGCCAGTAAACGAACACGACCTCGAGCAGAAAGCGATCAGCGGCGGAAAAAAAAAACCGCCATAGGTCTAATTGTAACTTAAATGCTGATACAAATCATCATTTTAGAAAAACCCGAGCGCATCTTCGGATCTTGTGTGCACAGGGCTCGTTCTTCCCCTTTCATCGCTCGGAATTCCGTGCTGCAATCGCAGCGAATTTCATATCGTTAGAAGACTCTTCATCTCTCGATCCAGCAAATAATATATGCCGACTCCTGCTGGTGTCTCCGCAGGGCGACGAAACAACGATGAATGACTCCGTCCCGTCCTCTCGCTTTTATTCCGATTCACGCGGACGGGAAACTATGCTTTGAAGGTGGTGCTGGTACCGTTACCGGATGCTGAGACGCAATTTAAATACTGTCATATCATCGGGTGAATGCCTTCCTAATCTCAAAACAACAAACCGCTGAAATATATTTAATCTGGAACAAGTACTGCCTCCTTCACGAAACAGGGCTCACGATTCGACCTACTTCAAGCCAAAAAAAACTTCCATCATTGTGTTATCTATTCAACTTGAAAACGAGGCAACGTCAAGAACGTGGGGGGTAGGGGGGGGGGGGGGGACCCAGTAGCCACCAGACTGCCTGAAGTGGGTACAGGTGGAGAGCAGAGATACGATATTCGAGCCACGCCCACATGGAAGAGCCCCTTGACGAAGTAGAAAGAGGGAATATAGCGTTCTTCACAAAGAGAGGAGTTCAACGTTTTCACACGAACGGCACGAAGTGTTCCAAGTAAAATTCTCATTTACGGACCAGTACTTTGCACGAGTCGTCCGAATCGACCGAAGGCGGTGAAAATGCATTTGCGAACACCGGTGCTAAAACTCCGCGTGGGCTATTGAACCGTCATCCGAGACAACACGTTCTAAAATAGCGTGGGTTTTTGACACAGTCCAAAGCCCGAAAGCCAGGAAAAGAGCAGGGGACCACTGCATCGCGTGCGAAACGAGACCCTCGCGGAGCAGGTTGAGCATCAGCCAGCAACTCATTAACCAGCCACTTGTATGCCACCAGAGACTCCCCTGTGTAAACGGCTTTTCAGTTTCTGTTCTGCATTTTTACAGTCGCTGCATAATTGAACATTGAAACTCGAGTTTATTTGACTGCATACTGTCCTCGAGTTAGGTCTAAGGCAAACTTCCCCTCAAAACCCCCCCAATCTCTCCGCATTCCCTCAAGCGAAACACAGAGAGAACAAGAGAAAAAAAAAATCCCACAGAGACATTGACTCAACGGCCTCCGGAATGTGCAAGCAGCAACGGCTCCCCCCCGATCACGGAAAGAGAAAGTGGGTCTCCTCCACGCCCAACTTTCTTCCTCTTCCTGTTCCTCCTCTTCCCCGAACGAAGGAGCGTAAAACGGGGAAACGGAATGCAACGTACCGGAATCCATTACATCGCAGTGCGTTCAACACCCTCGTTGCTCACCGCCGGTGACCATTTTTTATCCCCTTTCCGGCACCCGGCTCAGATTTATGTGGTAAAGTGAAGGACAGCCTGAGACATCTGGGACCGTATTATTCAAAAAGCTAACGAAAATAATCGCCGATACCGTCAGCGATGACTCAGTGGTGGTGACTAAAGTTTTCCCGGTCTTCTGCAACGTTATCGTAAAAGAGGGAGCACTTCGCTTCCGAAAGCTAGCCAATGAAGTCCGAATGCTGAAAGGGGAAACGATCCTTTAGGAATACGGTCAACCCTTGATATAACCAAGGTTCGCACTAGCTGTTTAAAATCTCGAGTCCTGGCGCCTAGCTTCAGCTCAGTGGGAACATGTTCAGGTGGTTGTCAATGAGTCCCACGGACTTAGATGTTTCGCAAATATGAGTCCCTCCAAGAAAATACATGAGTCAGGGACTCGCAACAGCGACTTAACGAGAAAACTGATAACACCACTGTTGGTCATTGCCGATTTTGGCGCTATATCGTATTATCTAAATCCCGTGCTATGGGGATATACGTCCAGAAGAAAAGGTTGGCGATAAGCGCGGGTATATCGAAGGTTGACTGTGCATGGGCTCTATGGGGGAACAAGAGCTCTTTATCTTGGAGCCCCTTCATCTCATAAAAATGATGTTAGTGCATTCGGTCCTAAATAATAATGGTGGGAAACTTCGGAACTCAATTGCAAACTCTGAAGCGGAGATGAGATCATCTGGGGGAAACGGGGTCGTGAACCGGAACTGAGTCATCCTCATACACGCCCCCAAGTCTCAGTCAACAAGAGCAACTTTGATTAGTCATTTCACTGCGAGCTCGAGTGTTTTATCTACCGCATTCGACCTCAGATAAGTCGCTCGACGTATGAAGACGTATAGCCGAGGATTATGCGAGAAAGATCGCTTTAGGGGGCATGTAAAGAGGCTTAAACGTGCAAACAATGGCCATGACGAGGGCGTGTCATCCGACGAGTCGAGCCTTCATGAATCAAGTGTTTAGACTGTGTCTTTCGTCAAACATTCCTACAGTGAAAGAGCCCGCTTCAAAATGAAGGATGAACTTCCTTTCACCTCATTCATGAATACTCGACCAGACTCTCGGTCCACCTACTAAGTATGCATGCATAAGGTGTCCCGAGTCCCTAAGAACGGGTTTTGGCTTGTGGCGTTGAAGCATGATCAATTTTTTTTCGTTTAACATGCTCACTGAGCAAGCGGACGCTTCTCGCACCAAGTCTCCGTGTCGGGCGTCTGTTCACCTGCACCAATACATATAGAGCGGCTGCGGCCTACTAAGATCAATGGAAGGCATTCCACTGGAACATTCCAAGGCCAACTGTGATTCATCAGCACCACGGTTCCAAATGGGGAGATTTAGGGCTATTCAGATGAGCAATGTCATCAGTTTCGTGCTGTGCGGCAGTCAACGGTGGAAGCCTCTATGGGTAAGAGAACCATGCTCTCATACAAGATTATGCTTCAAGGCTGGGTCTCCCTACATTCATAATGCTTTTCACTCTGGTTTGACTTGCTTCACTTGACTCCGATATGTCAGGCTGAGTATCTAATTGCCACCTTTATTGGGTGTTTTACAGTTGAGTGTGACACTTTTCCATTTGAGTCAGACAGCTTTTCATTTGGCTACAAAATGATTGCTCAAAGGCAGCAACAAAGGAATCTGCTAGGCTTGAATGCATCGAGGCCAAATGAAAATATTTCTGAGCAATACACTACATTGTGTAGATATAACAATGATGTAGTAAAAATGAAAACTCATCAGAAACATGAAAAAAGAACTCAACTGAGCACTAAAAGATATAGATTCAATACATTCCTAGTGTGAAAAGCAAGTAGGAGTGCTATTAAAGACACAGTGATACACTGTTTATGAATTTAATATGCACACCACCACTCCACTAGGAGAGCTTCCATTAACTGTAGGCAGTGACATCTTGCAGATGTATGGTTTCATGAATCATCTGATAAAGCAGTGCTGTTCTCCACTACCCAGGGGGGGGGGGAAGCAAATTGAAAACTCTATCCAAAAACAGTGCATCTGGTTGAGCATGTATTGTAGACCTTTGTGAACACATGGCAAGACCAATATGGATAGAGTAGACCTAAGGTTAGGCCAAAGCCTAAAAGTCCAATATTAACCAAAAGGCAATATTAATTATCAGCAGATCTAAGCACCCAGGCTCTTGGGCCATGCTAAAGATGTCAAGGCCTGGAAGCATATAGTGCAGGCCTTGCATGGCGAAGGGAGCTTGCTTATTTTGACCAGCCATCCTTGCAAAACCTAATCTTAATCGCAGTCAGTGGTCATGACAGGTTACTGAGCTTGGAAACGGTAACTACGAGGAAGCTAAGATGCTACTACTACATAGACTTAGGCCTACGCTTGATCGAAGGCAGCCTTACGTTATCTCAGACTAAGCTAACGTATCAGAACAAGTAAAGGATGCTCACCGTGTGAAACTGTTCCGAGAGCTCCTCCAACTGATCTTCCGTCAATCGTAGGCTCTGCCTTGAGCTATTCGTCAGAGGCATGGTGAAAACCGCATTCGAAGTTTCGCAAAAGAAAATTAGAACTGTCCGTGTCACGTGCGAAGCGTCCTAAGACATCCAGTCGAGGACGGGCGAACACGCACTCAGCTCTCACTACTCTACGTCTCTAAAGCCACCGGTCGTGGTGGCGGTGGTTGTGATAAGCGGGCCAGGGACATCTATTGTCAAGCATCTCAACTAAGAGGGACAGCCGGATGGCGCGGCTTCACGGTGATAGTTCTTCCCCCCCATAAAACGCCAGCTGGTGTGACACACGCGTCCGTGCTTTTAAGTTTTAATAGCTTCTTTTCAGCATACTAATCAGGAGCCATGGAGTATCAAAGAAAACGATTCCCATCCTTGCCTGCAAGACGTCTGGGCAACTTACTACCGTCAGCTGCATCAGAGCAGGAACATTCCGAGATTTATTGAAATGAGAGGCAGGGCCGCCCAGAGGTTTCCAGGAGCCCGGGGCAAAACTAAACCGGCGACCCTTTGATCCGCGGAGCCCAAGGCAAATTGCCCCCTTTGGCCACCCTCCCCCCCCCCTCTGGGCGGCCCTGATGAGAGGCGTAGGCCTCGTCGCGAAAACACGTACTAAAATTCGGATTAAATTATGGATGCAGGTTTTACCGTAAGGAGACGAGGTGGAAATAGATTGCTTCAACTCCGAACCTGCACCCTTTCACACTGCCAAGCCTCTTTTCCATAAACCTCAGATCCTTGCATTCAACCGTTGCTGTTTGTCGATGATAGCTGAAGAAGAGAGTCAATACATGTTTTAATAACATGTATGAGAGCTTTATTTGCATCACGTGCACGACATGCCGATCCATTATAAACCCCATCTATTTATGGTGCATAGAAAACGGCCGCGTGTAGTACTGCAACCAACAAAACTCAGCATTTTACTGGGCCTCTTAACAAAAATATATAGCGAGGTCTTGTGCATGGAATACTTAACATTTTTAATGGAACATGTGTAACTTTAAGCACTGTCCTATAAGCGAGTCTTGCCGCTCCTCTGACCTCAACTCCATAAACAATGGTCAACCTAGAAAAGAAACAAATCTAACCACCTCCAAAAATGGCACCATTTTGCTTCCTTAGACAGAAATGGTAACATGTATGGTAATTTACTTATCCTACATCATGATTTTTCTTCACTTCTGGTAAATCACAAAATTTTCTATAGACTCGCCATGAAGAGACCTATTTTTTTTAATATTTGCATTAAGTTTTTTTTTTTTACCTTGACAGTGATTATGAATTTTTGTCAAGGCATGTGCTGAAAAGACATCAAAGTTAATCAAAACCAACATCACTGCAACCAAATACATATGACAATCCTGTGCCCCTCAAATCACAAGGGTAACAAAATCCTGATCCTTAGGATTCTTTTTCAGCTATTTCAATATTTTCATATTATTTTCAAGTGGCAAATTCATCTTCCCAACATAAAGAGGAAATGGTTGGAATCATCAATTAAAATGGTAAAATAATAAAAGCAACAAATTACTAGAACAACAAAAGTAAATTACTTAAATAGAAATAAACTTATTCTGAGATGAATTCTTCTGCATCAAGAAACCATATCACAGTGGACTTCTGTCTCCATTCACAGAAACATATATCTCGGAGGAATGAAATCAGAGGAAAACAAGACAATAAATAAACATCCTGGAAAAACCAGAAAACTGCCATAAACAATTCAATATGCCTTTCCCTCTAGAGTCTATAGATTGGTCCAAAGCAAAGTTCAAACTCATTGAGGAGCTCAAATTCATGAAACTCAAATCAATAATACATGCACGAACTTGCAATAAATGAACATAGTCTTGGTGGTTGAATTAATGAACATAAACTTGGTGGTTGATTCTCACAGTTACCTGACTCATGGGAAATGATACCAGTGAGAATTCAAAGCAACAACAGAATTCACTAACCATTCTAATGACAGCATGGAAACCCATTACTAAAATGCAATGTCATGGAGTTGATAACATAATACCAACACCCTGGAAGAATGTGCTCTGAGATGTCACCAGAAGAGATTCAATCATCGTCAAAGGTGATCCGACCAGGCCCATGATTCTTCATGTATCGTCTATACGACTTGTAACGTGCATTTTCAGCCAGCTTTCTCCTCTCTATTTCATCTCTCTCCTCTTTCCAAACCTTGAAGTGAATTCAGGAATGCAATGATTCATGTCATAAAAATGCAATGATAGGAACAGTGCTCACCTTAAAATGGTCCCAAATCCAAAGCTGCTTCGCCAGCATGGAGTCATGTTCATCAGCAAGCATCTATTCAAGAAAATATTGCTGAACAAACTTGGCAAAGCCCAAGAACAAAAGACAAATCACTGTTGCATTGCATCTCATGACTTCTCAAGCTCTTCTGCATAAATTCAAATTTCAGTTATAAGGAGACCTCACTGCTGTGCTCATTTTTTTTTTCAAGTGAAGAAGAAACATAACAACACTAAAAAGCAAATTTATCACCAACCAATAATTGGCTCTGTTCAATATAATATTTGGGTACCAGTGGAAATGTTGTCATTCTTGATTGATTTTAAAATTGCCAATTAAAATTTTCCCAAATGATGCATGCTGACTCACAGCAGTGTAACAACCCCCAGAGAGGGGAACAGCCAGCTGTCCTGTCACCCTCTCTGGTGGAGGAAAAAAGGACATTTGTCCTCAAGACATGGAGAGTTACCCAGGTCTTCTCACACACAACCACCAGGAGGAAAATATTCAGTGGTTTCTGTACCTACTGCACCTTCACCTGATGCAGGCCATACAAATGAGGACATTGGAGCTTATAATGAACAACATCCCTTACCTCAATTTGTCAAAAATACAATTTCCAATGAGGACATGTTCATTGAGTGTCTCCATTTCTGCTACTTCTATAAGGAGCTCTTTTTTTTTAATATGCTGCACTTCAAGAAACTCCAGAAAACAGCAGCAACTCCCAAAAGGAAATCAATTTCCTTTCACAGCAAAATTATTTTTTCTGTCTGTACAGGTACAGGGTGTGGGAAAAAAACCTCCCAGATTTTAAAGGTTAACAAAAAAGGCATGGTAAATGCTATTCAAAATTTTATTACATAATCTAAAAGTGCATGAAATACAGTTTATTTTCAATTGGTTTTGAATATACTTCAGTTCATTAATGGTTCTTGGTCGATGTTTGTAGACCTCAGCTTTCAGATGGCCCCAAAGAAAAAGGTCACAAGGGGCAAGATCGGGTGAACGTGCAGGCCACCCAACGTCACCGCGTAACGAGATCAAGTGCCCAATCTCGCCCCTTGTGACTTTTTTCTTTGGGGCCATCTGAAAGCTGAGGTCTACAAACATCGACCAAAACCCATTAATGAACTGAAGGCTGCTATACGCCAAGAAATTGCAGCAATAACGCCGGAAATGATCCACCGAGTGATGCGAAACTTCAGAAATCGACTACAAATGTGTATCGCGAATGAAGGCCACCATCTGGACGATATCATATTCAGAACCAATTGAAAATAAACTGTACTTCATGCACTTTTAGATTATGTAATAAAATTTTGAATAGTATTTACCATGCCTTTTTTGTTGACCTTTAAAATCTGGGAGGTTTTTTTGCCGCACCCTGTACTCACAATATTTGAAAGACTACACATAGGAATGACTTTCTATAGGAACATGTCATGAGTGAGTTTGTAACTGCTGCTTTAAAGGTAGTGTTAAAATGCTCAAACCTAAGAGGATGGAAATGAATATACCTCAAATTGGGCATGATTAAGTTGAAGATATCTTCGAATGAGGTAGAGTTTTTCCTCTTTTCCCAAAGGCTGTCTTCGAATGGTGAATTTCCAGAGCCATGTCAGTTGAAATTTGACCCATTTGAACACATTGTAGGGGAATAGAATGAGCTGCAGCCACAGAATGTCTCTTACACTTGGTTTGGCATATCCTCCTCTGAAAAGTGAATATAAGTTATGCAATGCTAAATACATTATATGAGGTATCCAATTCTGAATTGGAACCCAAAAAGCAAAATTGGCACATTTACTAAGATCACTTAATGTAGCTTAATCAAAGCCCTATTGTGACTACACACCATGCCCATTTAGCATTACTAAACACAGCTCCAGGAACACAAAAGATTCTGCTAATGGCAGCATTTGTGCTACATGTCCAAATGCCACTGAGGCCATTGTTGGTTCATACTTTTTCCTACATTCTGCCACTTTCTGTATGAAAAAAACTAACATTTTCAGCACATGGTTGCAACAGCAGCAAAATTCAATTATGACAGGAGAGTACACTACATTGCATACCAGGGAAAGGCCTCAATTTATCACAATTAAGATTTTTTTTTAATGAACAATGAGATAATTTGAGTTTAGACATTTAGGAAAACTGAGCATGGATAATATTTCACTTGTCTGCCATGCCATCAAAGTAGCAACAGAGTTAGAAAAAATAAGTATTCTGGAACAATGGGAAAAACACAGGGGATATCCATTTTAGCAGCAGCCAATTGTATTGCTTCTACTAAGCCATCTGCAGGAAAAATCTTCCTCCTTTGGCAGAAACTCCAATGGTTCTACTGAAAACAATAGTTGGAGATGAAGCTAGAACATCATGATATTAAGATATGCAGCTATGCACTTATTGCATTTTCCTTGACTGGCACTGAAACCACAGGCAAAAAGAATAGATTTTCTGTTGACATTGAATGCATGGATTAGAATATATCACATACTTCAATATGAGTGAGTTTCAGGTGCATGAGAGTTGACACACTTTCACAGGCCAGTCAAAAATAGAGCACTATTCATACAAAACATTTAATCTCCCCATATGGGAGGTAAAGGGTTTTAAAATCCTCATGAACCACCTCAATGAACAACTCACTTGATGTCTAGATTATTCTCAATGATTCGACGTATAGTCTCTTCTTCCTCTTTCTTTAATTCCTCCTTTGATTTCTTGCCACCTTTCTTCTTTCCTGATATCCCATTGGAGAGCATACCCTCTTTCTTGGCAATTTCCAGAGCATGCAGGCGATATTTGGGAACTGTCACCAAGTGCTTCAGGGCCATATCATACCTAAAATAAATGCCAGCAAAAGTATGATGCTCTTGTACCTAATATCAGATGAACTTGCATAGGAAATGTGGACTCAACTGCCACTCTCAGTGGTATTCAGGTACAAATGAGAGTGTAAGATGCAAACTTTTGTCTGCAATAGGCTGAAAACCTGGTATTGGCTATGAGAGTTACTTGGATGCAGCACCCATTTATGTATTCAATTACTATGCTTAAATAACTCAGACAAGACCAATATTTCTCCTCAAGGCATGTTGATCCCTGCTGAATGAGAAATTATGAGGGATGTCTCAGAAGATTTGGAAAACATCTAATAAAAACTAAACCACTGTTTCCATCACTATCAAAACTGGTACACAGAAACATCACACCTCCCTTAGCCCTCAAAACAATCATTGTTCAAATATATGCACTTCTGCCTTCTGGAGAGCAACAATTGTATACCCCTTCAGCTCTTTTGAATTGTGCAGCACTATGCACTACATCTTGAGGATAGTGATCACCCTACTACAAGAACTCTACAGCCAAACTTCTAGTGCTATTAAGGTGGGCTGACACCCAATAGATGAGTGAGAAAGGATTTTCCACTTTCCCCTGACTGCTTCCTTATATTTTTATAACAAATCCTAAATGAGGCTTCAGATGCAATCAAGGAGAGAGAAAGGTTTCATATGAATTAAAGAATAGTATCAAACCTAAAGTTTGCAGATGATATCAACCAAATGCATAAAAGAGCAGTTGAAGTATAACTTCTCACTAGAGTCTATGAGTATCAAGTATGGACTAGAAATCAGTAAGGAAAATACAAAGTAGTTGTGAATTAGCACAAAATACATCCATATTGACATCAAACTTGGCTGCACCATCTTAGAATAGCTCAATGCCTTAATGTATGCATGTGAAAAACTCTCACAATGAAACAAGAAAATGGTTGGGCTAAGAAGTACCCATGCATAGGTTATGACTATTGATACATAGAAAACCTAGAAAAGATTTTGGAGAACAGACATTGGCCTTAAAACTAGACAAAGACTGCAAAGCAGTCAGGTGTACTCCATAGTACTTTACTACTGTAGGACCAGGACAAGAAAAGAAGAAGAAGCTAACGGCAAACGAAAATACAGAATAGTTCTCAACGCCCAATAATATTACAGAGTTACCAATGGAGAAATAAAAATAAGACTGGTTTATACCACAGAAGAGGCAAAGGAAGTGTCAAGATCAAATGGTGAGGTCTGTCAAGTCCCATAAATCTGTCTCCAAATAACACAGGCTGACAAGAGGTGGCAGGGTCACCCCAAACCTACAAGAACTAACTTGCAAACTGACATGAACTCATAAGCTGCCAAAAACACAAGGCAGAAGTTCACATGAGTTAAATACATTTTGTTGGGTTATGCACATGACATGACTCATAAAGAAAGAGAGAGAGAGAGAGATAGCAAAAAAGAAAGAAAGATCATGCACAAGCCATCCACTCAATGAGTCTTTGGATTGCTTCTTCATCTGGTCATACCAAGACCACATATTGCTCTCTCCTGATTCATAGTTCATTCATGAAGGAACTTTCGACAACTTAGTGATGATTGTTGGTCTGTAATATCTACTAACCTCTCTGATTCTGTAGAGCTGAACCAGAAGAATAGGCCCTATCAAGTTTAGAGACCCCATTTTCATTTCTCTAGGCAGCTAAACAGAAGCACTGCATAAAGGCAGTAGAAAGCTAGACCTCAAACTAGTAAATATTGATGTACAAGAGGTGAGAATCTTGATTCTCTCTGGTCTAGCATCTCAAGTTCATATTTTCCAGGAAGGTGCTAGGTCCAACGGCTTCATGAAATAATAAGTAAATAACTGGATGATCTAGTTTTTCTATAAAATACCAATGCATGGAGATCTCACCTAAACCAGGCAGTGTAATACTGGAAGGCAGAGATTATAGTGATTGTCACTCCTATCACAATGCGGACGTCCACCTTGGGGGCCATCCGTCTCCTGTAGTAACGATAGTAATGGCTGTAAAATTCTTCAGGGTGGTCCAACATGTAGTCATAGTCAGTGCGAGCCTCATCATCCTTCAAGATTTCATATCTGAAAGATAAGCAAAATTTTCTGTCAGTCAAATGAATAATACCTTTCCTGTACATATTAGGAGGATTCATGGAACTTTAAACCAAATGCAAGGACATAAGTCCTTGCTGCTTAGCTATAAAGGTCTACTCACGCTGTAGCAATGAGCTTAAACATGGTTTCAGCTTCACTCTTTGCTTCAGGTGTCTTGTGCATGTCAGGATGATGCTTGCGGGCCAGTGCCCTATAGGCCCTAGCAATTTCATTCTTTGCTGAATCTCTTGTCACTCCCAATACTGCAAAAGATAGGAAATAATTCCAACTTGTAACGAATAAAATAAACAGAGAAACATAAAAATTCGTGAAATGTCACCTCCTCCTCAATATACAAGGCCAATATTGAGTTTTCTCAAAATCACATTGTTACAGGGTATGTCAGAGAAGACTGACACATTTGACATTTAGAAGAGAAACTTGTTTGCTGGTCATTCTCATTTTTTTTTGTAGGGTAACATTCTCAGTGGTTTAAAGTTTTATCTGCTATGAAAAAATTAGAAGTACAAAGATTGTGGATTTGTTTCTTTTTTCGTGCAAAATTCTGTGCTTTGCATTGCCCACAGATCCTGAATCAGAAAAAAATTATTGATGTACTACAATATTGTGTTGCGAGATGGTGCATCTCCAACACCTAACTCACATCAAAATGCACATTGTGCTTGCACAATGGAGCTTGCTGCAAAAAAGGTCCACAATCCTTGTAAAATAAACTACTTCCCTTTTTTTTATGGCAGATAAAACTCAAAAGCTTGCAGAATATTAACCAGCAAAAAAATTGAGAATGATCAGCAAACAAGTTTTTCTTGTTAATTTCAATTGTCAGTCTTCCATGATACACCCTACAGTATTCCTGATTCCTGGATACTTAACTCAGATTATCAGTAGAACTACATCATTAGAAATTCATAAAAATGAAATCCAATTGGCTAATCACAGCATATTCTTTCTTTTGACTGATCCTTCTTTTATCCTTTTTAAAATGCTCTATTCATTTTTTCATGAGTGAACTTTTGGATCCAGTAAACTTTGTTACTTATTGCCTTCATGGGTTTTAATGAGTTTTCCATGTCGAAATTTCCTTTACTTTGGCACAAAGAAAATCATTAACCATAACATAACCATATATCAAACATAATAGGGCAGCCTGATTATTCAGACCATGAATGTCAGGATTTCTCCTCAAATGCAGTTTTTAATCTTTCTTTGCATGTTGATGAAAGCAGTCTAAGTTGTCATATAGGCCTAATCTTAGAGTTATGACATGTAACTTCAGCTACCCTTTTTCACGAAGAACTCATTGCTATGAATAATTTCTAACATGAATCAATTACAGTGAGTTACAGTTACACAGACATGTAATTTCATAATCACACAAATTGAATATTTCTGTGCATAATTGAGAACATGACTGATAGCCTAGATGAATTACAGAAATAGGAGTACCTGAAAGGCAATTTGAGCTAATCACTTACAACTTCATCTCAAGAAACTCCTCACTTTACTATTTACTACATTTATTACTACTACTACTACTTCTGGCACTCTTCTCTCATCTAGATGGGAAAGGAAGAGGGAGCACCAAGAGGGCTTAAAAAAAAAAAATCTGGCATGATCTGTCAATAAAACTATTGAAGAAAGATTCATACTTCATACCATCATAGCAATTTTCTAGTCCGCAGTAAAGGCCTTCAATCATCCCTGTTACTGTGGTGAATTGACCCAGTAACATGAGAAAAAGGCAAAGGCCAAGACCAGTGCTTCCTTGCATACTTGAGGAACCCATTAGGTATTCTTTTCTTCTGGACTAGGGATACTTGACAGAATCCTTGCTCCTGATTCTTGACCACCATTAGTTTATATGAACAAAATGAATGGGCAACACATACTCTGTGCAAACTGCTGAAAACCTGTTCAAAGAAAAATTGTTAATCACAGAGCTGCAGTATTCAGCTGTGCTGGGTCACACTATATTGTATATCAGAGTCTAACAAACATTAATCCTCTCAACACCAAAATAATTGAATATTATGAAAATTTATGCAACTTTTAAAGTAGTACTAGCTAGTTAGGGACTACTTGATTCAAAAAAATTCAATTGACTCTTTAAAACTGGAGAACTTAAAATTCAGAATGAACTGACATCACAAGACCACTGCAGTCAACTTCTTCAAATTGATTTCTAGTTTCATATTTTTCATTTCAACCTAATGGATACTGGTAATCACAGAATTTTCCACCAACCTCAAGCATGTAATTAACCCTTTGGCTGTTTGCCCAAATAAATATTCGGGCTTGTGTAGTGGTCGCCCAGGTATGTTCTCAGGCTCAGACCATTCACTGTTATTTCACCACTATTTATGCATTTAACTGCTATCTTCAATAGTTATCATGATATGACATTCTCTTACATAAACTACTGTTTTCAGGTAAGCAGTGACAATTTTTATTACACAAGGGGGATGGCAGCTTTTTTTTTATGACAGTGAAAGGATTAAAGGAAAAACTCTGACTCCAATGCCAGAGGTATGGTATCTTTAGAAAATATTTGTATTGTGAACAAGTCCCAAGTCCCCTCTTTCTCATATTCCTCACTGCTCTTTCAGAATTTGTAGGCTATGAAAATTCTATTGTTTATAGCTCTAAATTGATATCCAGCTACATCTCTATCTCCCCATCAACTAGAGCTAGGCAAAGTCAATCATTTGCAAATGAAGATCCATAAGCAGTTTTCCTTTTGCAATGTCAATCCATGGTTTGACTATCCCTAATCAGAAAGAATAAAGAAGCAAGATTGAGTAGGTATCTATAAATGTACAGCTGGAGTGCACTTGTCCCAATTTATTGTTTAACAGGGAAATTGAATTATATCTCATTCACTCCCCCAGAAGTTGGAATGATCTCCACAACTTTGGCCCCAAAGAAAGAAAATGCAACTTCAGAACTGCAATATAAAGCTGAAAGGCAATTGTTCCAATATAGCATGACACTTCAGAAAAAGAGGTTTCTCTTTTCAGTTTGTAGCCCTTCTGAGGTTTCAGCCTCAACAGACACATGCCTGCAAGGGTTGCATATATATTGATATGGTTGCATCAATTCCCACTCTCTGATCAACCACTCTGCAATGAATTGTTAATCTCAAAATTTTTTTCTTCCAAGCAATCCCTCCAAGGTTGTGTGTGCTTCAAAAGTGCAATTCCCCACCTTAACGTAATATATTATGTATCACAATAATAAGATTATAGTCATATGCAAACATGAGCAGTGGAGGAGACAAAGGTGAGGAATGTAAAATAAATTTTTTTGCATAAATATGCAATTCACAGACAAATCTGTTCAGGAGAGATCTTTGATATGATTTACATCACAATGAATGATGTCTTCACATGTCACTGGGAAAATGTATAGAGACAAGCACTGAAGACCAGAGGGAACCCTAAAAGGTGTTTAGGGACTGCAAGGAAGACTTGGGTTGAGGCAGCTGAGTTCTTTTCTAATGTTACAAGTGATAACCCTATGCTCTTCTCATACACAATCTTGCCCCTCTGAGATAATCGTAGCACTCTGAACCTGTATTGGATGGTTAAGATGTGAGATCCTCTCCCTCTTGTCTCCATGGTCACCAACACTCCAGACTCAGAATCCTTCCCAGTACTGCCATCTCCAGGACATATCTTTCCTGACATCCACAAACCATCCACTGTATTCATTGAGGTCCATACTTCCTCTCCTGAGTTAAATATCTTTCCTTCTCTCCTACAAATGCTGCCAAAAGCTTGTTCATCACACACATTCCTTAATTCTGAAACAGGAGACTCAGAAGGAATCCTAGAACTGAGGGCCTCAGAGTAAAGTTTCTCTTCAATGTTTTTCATCCAAGAGTCAGGAATCAGACTCTTTTCTGTGGAGGATACCCATGATGGCCACAGGTATTCCATCCGCAGACAGCCTAGCACCTCTTCAATGATTTCCTTCTCTAGTCTCCCAGGCTTCTGACTCTGAATCCACCCTTTTGCAAGTGCATAAACATTTCCTTCATCCTTTGGAGTCACAAGGCTTCCATCTCTGAGGAGACACATCATCACCTCTGGGCTGATATCCTGGAATTGTTGAATGAGATGAGAAGTAAAAACAAGCTGATTGCAGAGCCATTCCTTGCAGGCCTCTTCAACTCTATCCAGTTTCCATTGATGAGCTGTGATGAGGTACTTCACCACATTTTGGTGGGAGAGTTTAGAAATCATGATGTCACAGTATAATTCTGTGAGTGTTTCCATTTCAAAGAGAGAGGACACAGCAGCTCTCCCTTCCTCATTTTCCTCCATGGGTCCTTCTTGACCATACATGTAGCAGAAAACTCCATCCAAATCAGAAACTGCTATGTTCAAATCTTCAACATCTAAGGTCAGTTTATCCTCATCTTGACTGTTCTCCATCATCCTTTTCAGATATGGACTCTGAGAAAGGATGACCTTGTGCAAGTGCCATGTATTCCCCAGACAACTAACATATATATCGCGACCTCCTATATTATTATACATTGTCCTGCTGCCACTGCCACCACTGGTGCTTGGAGCAATATTCATCTTCATCTTCTTTGGTGTGTGAAGAACAGCAGTAACTTCAGCATCTAAGAGGTCAGCAGATCTCTTCCCTCGCCATCTGGACTTCCCTCTATGGGATGGACTCAAGGAAAATTTTGTGGACAGATTCCCCATTCTTTACTTTTAAAGCTGCAAAAGCATATTGCCAGTACTCTCCATGAAGTGGGTAACCACAGTGTACAATATTAGGAATGCATTCACCTTCAAAGTGGGTACAAATATATATTATATTTTTAAAATGGACTAAGAGATAAAACAAGCATTAGAAAATAAAGCTAACCAGCTAGAACATGAGAAGGATGCACCCAGTAAGTGGCTGGGCAAACCTGGCAATAAGCAGCCAAGGTGATCAATGGGTGCCTTAAGCCTATTACAAATCTTAGGCATCACCATAAGCCCATTTACATGGGAAGGGCTAGTAATAAACCTTTGGCCTAGATCAATTCATGGACTAATTTTCAGCTTTGGACCAGCCCAGTAGGTCTGCATCAGTACTGAACAGGGAAGTAGGCTAGGCCTCCTTACCATGCTATGGGTCTCCCTATATTTCCTCCATTAATTGAGGAAATTATAAAGATACAGACAACACACAAATTATTTAGGCCTAGTTGATAGGACTCCTTATTCTCATCTTTCTTTGGAAGAGGAACTAATTTTATGCCAGACCTACCTGTCTACCGTTTGGCCTAACTTAGCCCAGAAAAGATGGGCCTTCTGCAGCAGAACTGTTTCAAATCGCGTTGACTTTGAGTAGCCGAGCTAAAGAGTCGGCAATGAAAGGAGAAAGGGAATCGCACCGAATCCAAGAGTTCCAACGATCTTACGCTCCACCACCTCGACCCACTAAGCCACGAGTGTAACGGGAACTCGAGCTCACCGTGGAGCACAGCCGCTGCATCTGGCGCATTGTAAATACCATAAAGGAGTGAGCCTAAGCAAAGTGCACTGTGGTATAGAGCAGTTCATTCGCTCATGCCAAGGCAATTCCTTTCACAACTCTCATTTTCATATTCCCCTTCCTAGGTGTATACATGAAGAACGTCACTGATTGCTTGTACTGCTCAGACTAGGAAAACTCGAGACCCATCGAATTGAATAACAGAAAATCTTCCTTTATTTCATGCAAGTTCAAGAAGGCAGAATTCGATCAGCCCCAACTTTAAGCCCAAGAGTTGGCGTTTGACGTCATAAGTCCTATTCACGTTCAAATAATCTAGGTTGGGAACGTTATAGCTCAGGCGTTATTGCACGTACATCAGTGGCATATCCTCCACCGCAGAGACATTAGCATCATTTCTGTTAAGTTTATGGATGAATATTAGAAGTACATCGGGATTAAAGATAAGGCGATAAATCGGTTAATTGCAGTATTAGTGAATGGGGAAACGCTTTCGGATGTTGAGAGCCCTGAGCGACCTTCTTCAAGTCTACGTTAATGATCGAGACCATGAGCAGGGGGTGAGATCGGCAAATGTACGAAAGCTATGAAAGTAGGTGTTCCTTTTACAGATGAGGATGTGGATTCGCGAATTCGTGGATGGAAACTCAGTAGCACTGCCATGTTGACTTCAGTACGCAACTTTTAGACACCGCCTCTGAGACTTGCACCAGGCGACGAATTTGCCTCAGATGGGTGCTCCGACGTAACAGGCATTTTTTGACCTCGCCGATGGCTTCAGCGAGAGGGTTTTCCATAAAACCGGTATGATCCGCGTTGAGCCGTTCGTGCTACTTGCACTCGGCAATTTTGTGCAGACGGTCGCCATATGTTTGATGAAATGACGTGCATATCTCGTGGCCGGCATTCCTCCGTTGCACATTAAAATCAACAGGAAAACAGCCTCCTCTGGTCCGTGGACGCATCGCAATCCGCAATGCAAGAACTGCAAGAACAGACCAGAAATTCACTGGTCTGTCCTGTAATTCTGCCAAAGTCTGACGGTATCTTACTGGCACCGCTCTGGGGCAAAAATGATGAATTCTGACATTTTAAAAATTCATCCCTCACACGTGGCACCGTAGCCAGAGAATTGAGTTCCAATTGGAGCCTTACAGACTTTTGCGAGACTGAAATCGGGTCACTATACTAAGGAAAAATTAGCGAGGAGGATCTCATCCAGGATTTCGTATAGTTCAACTTGATGCGTAAACCGCTTAAGAATTCGACTCGATAATCAAGACAGAAGGAGGAGATTCCCCTTTTAACATTCATTAAAGCCGTCCATTTTGGAGAAAGAGATATTCACCGATGTCAGAGCCGTGTTTCCGAGGCACTTCAACAGGTTTCGGCCGAGTCGTGTGAGCCTAGCGAAATTCGAGCTAGCGAATGGATCACGAAGCAAAGTTTCTCGTTCACTAGTGGAAGAAGGTAATGCGTACGCGATGGAAAAGTGAAGAATGCTGCGATGTGCGTGCTCACATTTCGGGACAGAAGAGAAAGGGATCGTAAACGACTCCAATTTGGTGAACGAGTATCCAAAGTAGGAAAATAGCCAGCGGCATCGGAATCATCTTCACAAATGAATAAAGCATAAGAGAGTGAAAAATCTATTATATATATCACTATCACTATCACAATAGTTCCGGCAATTCCTGGGACAGTGTCTTAACGGGTTCATCATCTAACCTGGGGAAAGGCCCTCAGCACTATACATATAACAAAATCTCACCCATCATGCTCACCATACATGAACATTTCTCAGACCAGGGATTTCCCCCCAGAACTTCCAGGAAATAATGCCGGGTTGGCCGGAAAAACGTGGCATGTGGCACACCCTGGATTAAAACTCGCCTATGGGCAGCTTCATAGAGATCGCTATGGGCAGCCTCGCGAGGAAAGCATGGCGGCTCCCATGTCGCCACTCTGCAAGCATGCTGCTTCTCTGCTGCAATCCGTCAGCGCGTGAAAATTAAGTTGTTTTTATTTTAGTGCTTTTTCTTGTGAGCCGATTTATGTAAGTGCACAAGGAGAATGTCTGGGAACTACTACTTCGCGATCGTCGGTCATAATGACAACCCCGTCTTCGAAATGGAGTTCACGCCTCCGAACAAGGAACCTAAGGTATGCTTTGCCAAGGTTTTCCTTTTTCTGTGTCGAGATTTTTGGGGTTTCAGACCTATCTATTCTCACTCTACATTCATCAGCTTAATTTTAACAATACTTGCAGTTGAATTCTAAATTCTAAGAAATAAATGAATGAATGTTCTGCTTTCAGAGGGATGATCACAGGCACTTGAACGAGTTCATCGCACATGCATCCTTGGATCTCATCGATGAGCATATGTGGACAACCCAAGGGAGTTACTTCAAGATGGTGGATAAATTCAACGAATGGTTTGTGTCGGCATACGTGACTGCTGGAACCATGCGCTTTGTGATGCTCCATGATGTGAAGAATGATGATGGAATTAGAAACTTTTTCACTGAATTGTATGAGACCTACATAAAGGTGAGAACTGAGCTTAACTGCTCAATGCTTGTTCTGAGTCTGAATGGGGCAATTCAAGTGGTTCTTTGCTCAATCTTCTCTTTCAGTATTCCATGAATCCCTTCTATGAGCATGACACACCCATCCGATCGCCTGCATTTGAGAAGAAGGCACAGATTTATGGAAGGAAGCACTTGACTGGATGATTCATGAGTGGCGTCTATGCATCATCTATTTCCGAGTGATTCAGCCTCCTGTCTGCCAACTTCTCAAGTGATACAGCCTCCTGTAAATTGGTTGCCTTTCTGAGGCTATGAGATGTTGCAATTCAGTGAGATTGAGCTGAAGTGGAATGAACTGGATTCACAAACGTTGGAGCATGTTGCATCCATTATTGAAAAATTCAGAGATATGTGGGCTTCATAAGAACGTGCCATGTGTCCTTTGCTATTCCCAAGTAAATCATATGTGAAGTCCCTCACCAGGATATGCAATACTGCTAGGTAATTCACAGATTTTTTTGGCAAGATAGAAGCAGTGTCTTAATATAAGGAATTCCAGACTTGAAAACCAGGATTGACAACTGTAATGGTCACCCACAATAACTAACAGGCCATTGTTTCCAGACTCTATGGTCATCCTATACTGTTGGTATGCAGCATAGTGTAATGGGAGCAGTGACCAAAATGTAGACAGTATCAACTCCTCAGAGGTATTTCACTAGTCTTAGCTTTTTTTCATCCTGTTACTGACTTTGCACTCCAGAGATCTACAATTCCAATGAGTGTCTGCAATACATTCATGGATGCTGCTTGGGCCCATTGAACATATCTCACCTGCTGTATGTGATATTGAATTCCTGAAGAAAATTTAAATTGAAAAGTAGTTATTGGAACATTATGCAACGAAATAAAGATTTCCACTGATTTCATTGAAATGCTTTTTGGGATTTCAGTCATGGAACTTGGTAAAATTCATTCATGTCAGGACTTACCAAAATGTGCTTGGCATGAGGATGTGTCCACCCCACACTAAAAACCATATGTCAGATTATCATTATCAGGCACATTAATATAAACAAAAGAGCACAGGGTGCATTGAATTTTGGGGAGGGAGGAAGAAACCAGATTATTCTATTTCCTAGTCACTCTTATTTCCCTAGAGCATGCATACTTAGGGAAGAGCCAACAGCCTCAATTGTTTGACCACTCCTTAGATAAGTCCCTCTGGACCCCTGCAAAGATCTATTGTAGGATGAGAGTCCATGGCTTTTTTTTTTAATCCTCATCATGGAAGAGTACCTGACTAAATGGATGTGTGCTTGGTAGTAAAAATGTAGACAAAGACCTGCAATATAATTAAACAAGCTCTCCATAATTTGAGCTTCAGCATGGGGTCCAATTGCCATTGTATTAATGGCTGAATGGTTTGTAATAGTAGTTTAGAGATGTGCTTTTATCAGTTATTGTATACAATGTAATAGCATTTAAAATGACAGCTTATACCTGCCCAAAAAGAAATGATATAGTTTTTGCAAGTTGTACAAAGATTATCAGAACTGGACTAAGTATAGCAAGAGCTTGTCAATCCCTTGCCATGTAAAGCAGGTCTAACCCTGGGTATGTAAATATGGTTTGTAGTAGCAACAAGAAGTTACATTGCATAACACTATTGAACAGGATTTCAAGGTCTTTGCAAAACATCCAGTGACACAAACTCAGTGAGCATGGCATAAGATTAGGGCTAGTGTTACACTTCCTTGATTGGGAAAAGTACAGCAAAAAATACCTCCAAGGGAGTTTCAGCTACCAGAAACCTTGAGGAGTGCATAAGCCTTATTTATTCAAATCCTTTCAATGCCATTAATAGTTTTGCCCGCTGGAAAGTGCATGCTATTTTCATTTTCAGTAGTGTCAATGTGCTTTTAGTAGTTCCTATATTACAGTAGTTTAGCTGTAATGTAGGTACTTCCAGAAAACGGACCCTTGTTTTCAGATGAGTCACCACCCAGCAAACACAAGAGCGTTGGAGAAATGCTATGACAACGTTCCCTTCTGATGCTGTACCAGCATCGCAGCGAACGTTAGCAGAGCGTTGAACTGTCCCGTTTAGAAGCGCTCAAAGCAACGTTAAAACCCGAGAGCGCTGGATGAATGCTATTCCTACGTTCATTTATAAAATCTAATTAAACGTGTCCAAGTTGCACCAGAACGCTTAATGAATGTTCAAGTAACGTTCCTTTCAAGGTTATGCTATCATGCCTTCAGCGCTCTTGGGAATGATGCTTCTCCATAGTTGCGTGTCAAAGTGCCTCAGCCGCATTAAGTGCTCCATCGCGCAAGGGGTTAGGCAGTACCCCGTGAAATGATGATTCACTCTACGTCAGTTTCTCATGGAGTCACCGCAGGGTGAAAGATCCTCACTCCATCCCCCGAGCCAGAGTTTCCTAGGGACACCTTGTATTGGGTTACCTCTTTAGACGAATTAGTGGAATTTGAACGTCTTCCCCCACGGTGTCTGTGAGGAAAGATTGGATACCGTGTGGAAAGTATTAGGAACGAATCGCAGTCGTATCAGGTATCGACTCGCTTCAGCGGCTAATTTGGTATCACCTCGCTTCAGTCGTGCGAACTTTTATTTCTCTGAGTCACTGCCAGGTTGCAGGCCAGCCGTCCCGATCAAGCGTAACACACATAACGTTGTCATAGCATTGCTTCAACGCTCTCGTGCCAGCGTTGCTTGAGTGCTTCCACAAGGGACATTTTATCGTTATGCCAACGTTTGTTTATGTTATAGAACGTGCTTCTGGCTGACGCCCCTTGACTGCAGTAAGATGAGTTCATAAAACATTAGTCAAAATTGTTTAGGAGCCTAGGTCTCTGTTGTAGAGTGAAACGTTTGTTTGGTTGCAAGAATACCTCAACCCCTTTCAATTACCTTTACAAGTCTCAGAAAGTAAATTATGGTTCGATATGTGTGAAATCTCTGGTTCAAATGTGTGATCTCTAAAAAAGAAAGTGAAAATTAGAATGGAAATGACAAATTCTATTTAATCGTTGCCACTTATACGGCACTGTAATAAAATATCAGGTGTCCATGACATGTGACAGGGCACCCTTCACTGAGGTCAAATGGTTGAGGCTTGCGCCTGGATGGATTGGATTGACTTCTCTCGATTCTTGGATGTGATCCAGGGTTCAAATACCCAGATGCCCGCTGCAAGGACCAAACTTCCTCCAAGCAAATATGAGCTTGCGTCATACTGTCCCGTCGAGTCTCGCAGAACACCTGAAGAGAAACGAGCGGCATAAGCAATCGAAAGCGAAAGATGCAGCAAAGGATGCGGATACGATTGGGAGAGAGACCGATGAGATGCCCGAGGCCGAGCACGACGATGCCCTTGAAGAACATGGTGAGGCTGCTGGCAACGGGGAGATTTTCCAGCCCGAAGTAGTGCACCAATAGAAGACCGTAATGGGACACGGCTGCTCCACACCCTATCCCATAAATCGCACTCAAGGCTACCAACCAGGACATGGAGGTCGTCAGAGAAGGCAAGACTGCAAGAAAATGGAACCTTCACTGCAACTTGCAGCATTGAATGTAGATGTGGAAGCAGGGTCGGAATGGCGGCCTAGGCCCCCCCGAGAAATTGCCGACATTGACAAACAGGGCCGGCCTTAGGCATGTGCCACATGTGCCCCCACGCAGGGCACAAATTCACCAGGGGCGCCAAAACGTGACTGAATATGTGAAGCAATAATGGATGCCACCCTCAGTTTTACTTTAGACATTGGAAATGCCTTCCGTTTCGGCATCATTTTGAACGTTAGGGATTAATCCTTCTCCCTTCTGGGAGGTGGGGAGGGGGGGGGGGGAATTTCCCGTTATCCCGGTGGGCCAGTCCGACCCTGCAAGGAAGGGCTGGTGAAAGACACTTCTCAGCTACATCTACCAGTGAAAGGTTCAACTCGACTCTCCTGCTCTGGTCTTTATTTTTCAAGGCTAATTGATGAAGGAGTGACTAAACCTTGGCTACTTTGTTCCACTATCAAACCCAATAAATGGTTGATGGGACAAGGCTAATTTTAAATGCATGGGGTTAACCTAGGTTTAGTATGCCATTTGTCAAGCATCTCTAGAGACAGTCGCATCTGCGAATACGAACACTGCCGTTGATTCCGGCTATATAGCCCAGTAACTGAACAGAGTATAGAATTAAACTGAAAAGTAGCAGCCAAAAAAAGCATCGTGGATCTTTCTTGTATACTTGGCAAAAAATCTTCTGTTCCTTTCTCTGTTGTGTTTTTTTTTTTTTGTTGGTAGACCTTAATAGCCTTTTAAAATAAAGGAGTGATGTTGATTGCAGAACGAAAATTCTTTGCCTCTCACATCTCGCCCAAAGCTGAGTTTAGATGTTTTCCCGACTCACGAAAGGCGAAAGCGGCGACGATGACCAGCCCGGCGATATACCCGTCCCTGGGGTGCACGAGTTTCCGGTCGACCAGGACGGGAAGGCCGATCCTGGCCACGATGTCTACGGAGGAAGCGACGCTGAGAAGCACGGCCGCCTGCTGCCGACCGAATCCCTTCTCCTGGACGAAGATGGGAAGAAGAAAGTTGAAGTTGGAGAAGCTCATCCAGAAGAGCGAATCCGACAGCGTGACGAGCAAGAGCAGAGGATTCCTCAGCCCCTTCTGCATCTTCTCCACCTCCTTTGCGAGCAGAGGCTTCAGCGCCTTCTCCCTAGGCAGGAGCCGGTGACACCCCTTATCCGAACGGCAGTGCCTCTCGATGGGATGCAAGAGTCCTGCAGCCACCAGCGTGTTGGCTGCCACGCCCGACAGGATCAAGAAAGTCCCCCGGCTCCCATAGTAGGACAAGAGAGCATCGATGATCAAGGGAAACAGGACGCGGCCGATGGAGGCCGAGGCATTGAAGCAGCCGAGGGCCAGGCCTCGATGACGGTTGAAGTATATCGGCAGGATGAGGAAGGAACCCGAGACGCAGCACGACACTCCTATCCCTGAACGTATGCAATCGATTTTGTTTTTCATGTACTCGTACCTTGGCAGAGAGAAATACTAATTGTGTTAT
This sequence comes from Darwinula stevensoni, assembly GCA_905338385.1. Lineage (NCBI taxonomy): Eukaryota > Metazoa > Arthropoda > Ostracoda > Podocopida > Darwinulidae > Darwinula > Darwinula stevensoni. Next base: position 145,194 of record CAJPEV010000256.1, read on the forward strand.
GTTCTTGCTTCTTGTGTTTGCTACACACCCTATCATGTTAATCTGGTGATACTTTGCATGCAAGGTATTCATAATAATCATATTATTATGTACAAAATAAAATAAAAATTATAAACGAAATTAGTTCTGATTTGTTTCAGACGTTTGGTGAATATGGCTTACTTTAGGAAATAAAACTGAGAGCTATGGTCTACTTCTTGTCTCTACAGAGAAGGGAAAACAGCGGACACTATCAATGAATTGGTAGATGCTTGTGAACAATATGTCAATTTGTCTCCAAATATACGTTCACAAATTCCACCGAGGCTGCAGGTATTCAGCGACTTCCCCACAGGAATATACTCCCCCAAAAATATTTTCTGCTAATGGTGACAACTACGGAGATTATTTCGAGGTGTGACATCACATTCAACGTCGTGGCGTTGTTTGTTTTCCAGGGAAAAAAAATAAGTATTTTTGATTGTATAATTGCAGATATGAGGTTTTGAAATATCATACTTTCTGAAATCTAGGTCCCCAACAAGAAAATTTTTTTTAAAGTTCTCTGGCCTATTTTGATACCGAAATTCTTTTGTAAAAAAAATTCACAAAGATTCCTATTGCGATTGTCTTTCATCAAATAAGTCAGAATCAGAATCGAAGTCTGTGAATGAGCAACTTTTGTCTGAGAATATCCACTCGAGTGAATTGGGATGGAATGACCAATGAGTTGATTTTTTCTTTTAAATTACAATTCATAACTCTTACCTAAAGCAGAGAAACCAAGTTCAACTCAGCAGCATTCGAAAAAAATATGAAAATATGAAAAATATGAAACCTCTGGCTTTTTAAAATGAGAATCAAAGCCGGCAGATCGGAGAAGTGACAATACGTTTTCCGTGGTTTTGCAATTTTCAAAGTGCAATTCGCCTAAGAAAAACCTGTGAAAATGAAGCCTCCCCAGGGAGAAGTGAGAAGCCTGCTGCCAGTAAGACAGGCATTTATGCAATTTCATTTAGCAGGCACTTACAGTGACTGATGGAAAATGTCACATTTTGCCAAAATTGGCCATTTCATTGAGCAACTTTGCAACTTTTCCAGATGAGTCTTCCAATGAATCCTATTTTTTTTTACGAAATAAGCCCTACCCAAAATATTTTCTAACTTCTACTTCCCATACAATTTGGAGAAAAGACGAAGCGACTTCTATTAAAAATCTATATAGCTAATTTTTTTTGTTATTGGTATTTCTTATAGAAGGCAATTTTTTCCCCATCGGGTGAATTGGGATTGAGTGACCCAGAAGGCATAAGTTGTTCCTGCACGCCTCGTTACCAAAAAAAAATTATATTTTCGGAAAAGGGAACGGAATAATGCAAAAAAAAAGCCAGGAGAACCTCAAAATCAAGCCTATCTCTCACTTGTAAAATATAGAGAGGGCACTAGCTGTCGATTAATATTCGATCGGTCGATTACGTATCCTACGATTAATGGGATACAATTTTAACGCTTCAGAACCCAAATTATTTTCCATTTGTACCTGTAAACAAGCTGTAGGAGAAGAACATCTGGGTGGCACTGGTGACGAAGACGGTGGAAAACATGCCAAGGAAAAGGAAGGATCCCCCGACCAGCACCACCAGCCGGTGCGAGAACACCGTGCACATGGACCCCACGAACAGACCTGCCGGGCAAAAGAGAGAGACCGATGCATCGAACCGTCCCCGAGACCTTCCGGAGCGAAGGGAGCCAGAGACTGACAAGCCGTGAACCAGACGGTCTGCGTCACGTTAAATATGAGCGAAGAGAAGACCGGATCCGCCTGGATGTCCTGGAGGAACTCCCCGAACAGCAGCCCGAACGTGCTCCGCATGGAAGTGGCCAGCAACTGCCGGCACCAGCAGACATTCACGTACCCGGGGAGAAGAACCCTCGGAAGCGAGTCGGAAACGCACCATGACGATCGAGGCAGACGAGAGAATGACCCAGGACCAGCCTCCATCGGGAGGATCGCACGCTTCGGATCTCACCATCTTCGTGTCTGCAAAGACGATGCCCGATCCACTGCCGTGAGTTCCACGAAAGACGACGGGCAGACGTTTTATCGTATAGTATCGTGAGGCTTCGTGGTCACTACGCTCGCGAAGAACACGCTCGAGCAACAGCGTTCAGAACTGAAAGGAGACCTTCGGGCCCTCGATATTCAATCCGACGTTCGTGTATACATATTGTATATGCATACATGGAATACTGCTACTTTCGCCTTGAGAGTGGCATTAAAGTGTGCCTGTCTCTCTCATCCGATCCGTCTCATTCGGGGCGTTGGGTACTCTTTTGACGTTACGTAACGAACGAGCACTTCGCGCCGTCGTTTTCCAGAAAATCCATTATGTATTTTCTCCACGAGTCTTCCGGCATTCGTAGTGACGTCAATCGGGTACCTCCGAGGTTCCGCGTCCCCAGTCGAAGATCTCGAAGAAGTCGAAGATGCCTCTACAGGCGCATCCTCCCCCTCCAGACCATCGCGAGACCACTCCACGGCTCACTCCCGTGCCTGCCCTGGCGTCCTCCAGTCCAAACGAAACTCGCGGGCGCAGTCGTACGAGGCGCTGCCGTCTCGGGACGTTCTAGATCAGCGATTCCCAGACTCTTTTGAATCGCGACCCACTTGCTGACGAACATAAAATTTCGCTACCCACAGGAATCCAGAACGAGGTATTTTCAAAGTAATTATGACGTGAAGAAAACCGATCGACCATTTCTGCAGGGCATGTTTTACCCTGAGCGGATGCTGATGTAGTGATTTTTTTTATACTGGGAAAATGTACGCGACCCACCTTGATGCCTCTCGCAACCCACCAGTGGGTCGCGACCCACAGTTTGGGAACCGCTGTTCAAGATTATACTGTAAATTGTGCAGCATGTTGTCATTTTGCGTCGTCCGGTTTAGTTGTGGTTTTGGTTTATCTTTAGATCAGTTTAGCTAAAGTTAATTGTACTGTAATTAAACCGGCCACGTGAAATAACTTTCAGTTTAGTTCACACCCGACTAACTGAAACTAAACCAGTGTCTAACTGTCCTCTCTCTAACTGAATCAACTTATACTGAAAACGAGACTAATTTGGAAGTAAAGTGAAACGACTATGCCTTTATCTGGAGATTGCTTCCGCATCCTCCCGCTTTTGGATCATCGAGAGGTCCCTAGTGCACCGATTGTATTTGACCATATGAAATCTTTCCCTCACCCCATCTACGCCAGCTCTACGTCTCTACTGTCTACGCCTCTGTCGACGGGAGATGAACGGGCTTATTGGCCGCCTCCCCGTCGTCACGATCATCCTACGAAGAATCACGCGAAGTGGTTTCCATTTCCGGAGCGTGTCCTCCCGGAGGTCGGAAAAGACCCAATGCGTAGGCCAGCCTACGAGCGTTCCGACGAGTCACCGGAGTCTAGAGCACCCACTTCTCAATGGAGTGCACGGGAGCAGCGGATAGATGGGGATTCATCCCAATGCTGTCTCACCCCGGCTGCTTTTTCGGCAGTCGCTACACCACCGTTATTTTCGCGGTATATGCTGGAACAACCTGTGGCGGATGCAGAAATTGGACACAGGAAGGGGGCAGCTATTTCCCTTCTGCATACCGCTTTTTTTTATTCATCATTCGCGATAAAACCTGAAGATTCATTTCACAAGCCCCAACAAAAAGAAATGTCAAAATATTATATTTTCAAGATTAATTGCAAACCTGGACATATGGGGGGAAAGAGGGGGGAGGGGGGGAGGTCGCCCTCCGTATCCGACACTGGGAGTAACACTCCGGTGCACTGCCTACGCCTGTTCCGAAGGTGCGGCAGCTGCGATGATAGCCTGCAGGCCAGAGGGTCGAGTGACCGTAGGAAACCATCCGGGCCCATCGCGATCCCAGCTCACGTCGAGTCTCACTGCCTATAGCTCCAAGAGTTCGCCGCATTGATAGGCTAATTAATATCGTGCGAACTCGTGGACGAGGCCTGAGCCGAGCGCTTATCGCATCGCATGGTCCAGGAGCTAGCGGTCGCGAGTGCATGGGACTCCATTCGAACCTTCTAGAACGAGATCGAAGGAGAGTCTTCGATGCGACGGGAAGGAAGAGTTCGATGGGAGCAGACGAGACGGGGAGAGGGCATCCCGTTTCAGTGTGGCGATTGAGTGCACAGTGGATGTCTCGGCGATCTGTAATCTTCGGCTGAAGCATCGTACGGGCCTTTCGACCCAGGGCGAGAGAAGAATCACTTCCGGCAACCCTGACGTTTCAATTTGCGAGCCCTTCACTTCCTGCTATCGTGCTATAATCGTTTATCGCGAGGAAACGAGAGGATGAGTTCGATCGGGAATGCCGGATGAACCTCGGATCCCGAAAGTGAAGGCTTTTTGCGTTTTAGGAGACCTTCGTGCCCAATTCGAGTCAGTCAATTCAAGCCCACAATTCAAGACGACCGTCCTCGACCGTGCGTTGTTCGATGACGAGGCACCGCAGCCGTCCCGTCCCGACGTTCCCGATGGATGCAAGCCGGATGTGAGGATGGATGACAGTCGGATAGATGTGATCGGGCGCGGCCTTGAGACTCCAATAAGGATTCCGGCGGGAGTGCATCGAAGCCGCTCCGATCACGCAATTGACAATTTCGTGATAAAATCTCATCGTCGTCGCTAGATACTCGAAAGTAATCTCTTCTCACCGAGGCGCTCCTGCGAATATTGGATTCTCTCTCTCTCTCTGGCGAGATGAAAATGGAATCCTTTCATGACGGAGTTTTCAAGTATCGAGGCGCGCCTCTTCGACATGGAAAGGAAAACTCATTGTGAAAGTTTGCTGGGAGAGTTGATAAAGTTGATCTGTGGCCGTTTCAGAACTTGGGCTGCTCGCGTCGGTCAGGTGCTCCCGGCGTGGACTTTTTTTTTTTTTTTTTTTTTTTTAGGAAGCACCTGTTCATCGCGGTCTCGAGGTTTTCGAGCGACTCCATGCATCGTCTTCGAACGATTTCTATGCAATTTTTTTAATGGCACAGATGGGAGCGGAAAGAGCCATCTCTCTGGGGAAATCCGTCAAGCCTCTTTTCTCGTTGGGCAAAAACAGCTCCCAAAGCGGTAAAACTTTACTCACAGCTGCAGTCGTTCGACTTCGAAGTCTAGTTTCGCGTAACAATCGACCGGAAGAGCGACGCGAAGGGGCCAAGGAACCGAAAGAGCTGGACCGGACGAGCACCATGGAGCGAAGGGATCGGTCCGCATAGCCACGCGTGGGTGGGGCATGACGAGGTGATGGCGTCGAAATCGCGTGCGACGTGTCTCGGCTCGCCTACGTTCCGCCTGCCCTGCATATTCCGTTGATGGAAAAAAAAATCTGTAGGGAGACGGCCGAAAATATAGAAGTGAATACAAAAAGCCGATGTAAAAGCCTCCTAACTGAAAAGAGTACACGAAGGCCCTTGTTGGCAGATGCGTTCGGTTTCCATTTTTCCTTGTTTTTTGTGTATCCCTCGACGACCCCCTTCGCTCACTTCAGGAATTGAAGATACGATGAGAGGGAAAAGATAGATGGCCCATTCGACGACGATATTCCGCAAGAATGCTATCTGAGCATACCGACAACGCCGAGTGTGTATGAGTTCACGGCCCCTCGTGCTTGCATCATGCTCTAGACCAGGGGTGTCAAATTGGCGGCCCGCGGGCCGGATCTGGCCAGCCAGTTCATTTTGTCCGGCCCGAGAAGTCCTCTTAAACGGTCTGTTACGGAAAAGTACTGCAAATTTCAGCCTGTCTACATAAAAGATGAGGTATTAGGCTTTTCTTGTGGCCCCTAATCACCCCTGAAGGTTTCCATCCGGCCCCCAGCCTTATCGAGTTTGACACCCCTGCTCTAGATCTCCTCAGCATGCTCTAGGCAGCCAATCGCTCGAGAGTCTTTCTCCAGGGATTCCGGTTCGGGACGCTACAATTTAATTTCGCTAAAATATAACCGGCGTCTGAATCTCGCGGTAAAACTGGAAACTGTCGTGCAATGGGGAAAATGAAGGTAGCATTCGCCAGGAGCCCCGATGCAAACGAGAACCTGCGATACATCCGACAGTTGTCCAGCACCGACCGATTCGCACTTAGCGTGCCGTGCGTCCTTTTGCGCCGATGCTTGGGCAGGTAGGCAGACGCACGCGTGTCTCCTAATTTCACGGAACGCAAGGCTTGCGTTTTCTATCGGGCTCATCCCAATTCCACACGCAAGCCCTGCGTTTTGTGAAAACCCTTGAATGTAAGTAGACACGCGGGTGACTGTCTGCCCGCCCCGGCATTCACGCTAAGGACGCACGACAAGGAGAACACGCATACCTGCCGGTCAAATCCTCTGAACGAGCCGGCGAGGAAGAATGACTGTTAAGCTGAAAGATTTCAATCTCGTCATCTCTCTCTGTCGAACGGCTGGGCTACGCATTCTCCGATTCCCTCACCGCGCCATCGAGAAGCTCGCTGCGAAGGAGCGATCGGGGGAGCGAGGCGATCATGATGCTGTTTCCACTTTTCCGTGTCGTTGGGGGTCGACGCACGGGGATCTTCCCTGTCGGTCGTCGGCTTGATCTTAATCGGTCTTTGGTCGTTTTTCGAGAGATGGATCGCTTCTTCTTGAAAGAAATTGTGCCAGACGGATATATAAGAGTTTATTCCACCGACTGCAACGTTGCCGACAGGCAAAAGGCTGGATTGTACGACAGTATTGTATAGCACGACATGCATCATATCTACAGTACATATCAATTCTATGAAAAGTTGCTAGGAAAAGTGTGGGGGAAAAAAAGAATTCATTACTTTTGTGCTCATTGCTCTATTTTGATATAATGTCAATCAAAAATCACCAAAATTAGCTAATCACAAAATTTAGCCGGTCAAAGACCACACTCTTGCTATTTGTAGCCGTTCGGACAAATGTGAGAATTTTCAAATATAGCAATGCTTTTAAGTGACGCACACGAGTGACATTTCATGGAAGTCCGGAGGAATCACAAGGTTGGAGATCCGCCACCGCCCGATCTCGGCCGACCGCGATCGCGCGGGACGAGGCATCGCATCGCAGGACGGCATGATCCGACATCAACGAATACTGTATCCACAACTCGGGTAAAACAAAAAAAAAATCAACGCGAAATCCCCCGGGGAGGGAAAATTTGCATCACATCTCGTACTCTGCAGCGTTAGTTATCACTACTTGCGATGAAGTCACTGATGAAGATCACAAGAAATGGAAGTCCGGCTGTTTTCCCTGGATTTTAGCATATTTATTATTTATTTATTTATTTATTTTCTGCCCGTTGTTAATTTTACGTAAAATCGTTAAAATTCTCACCCAATATGCTAGTCAACCTTTAAAATGTAAAAATATTTTCATGGCAATATCAGCTCTAATCAGACGATTGTTCGCCATCGAGCTTTTAAAGTCAAGTGCTTCACGAATGAACTTGCTGGCGAAACCCGCGCAAACGGAATGAAAACCCGTCAGGATCAGGCGGGAGAGGAGCGCTGAAGGCGGGGGTTCTGTCTCCTCATCCGAGCGACCTTGGGCTCGAGGAGGAGCAGGAAGGAGCCGAGGAGCATGCAGGACCCCATCAGGTAGTAGCAGCCGGAGAACGACCCCGTCCGGTCCTTCACGTACCCTGAAAATCACGCATGCACACTTCGCAATGCACGTGCAAAACCGCGCAGAAATAGCAGGAAGGAAACGAGGCGGTAAAAATCGCGGTTCCATCGACTGCGACTTAATCGACAACGTCCCGAGTGAAAACAGTGTTTCGGCTTGTGTCCGTCCGTTCGCTCGAGACTCACAATTTGCTTCGGATTTTTATTTGTATCCCTTCGATCGAACGAGTTTGCAGTTGCCTTGGTCGATCGACCAAAATTCAGGAAATGCTCGAGCATTTCCTGAATTTTTCTCACTATGAATCAATCCAACCGAAATGGGATTCGTAGATATTCTCCGGAATCAGAGTCCCGAGGCGAGTCAAGCGACCATCACGAGGATTTTCACCGGGACGTTCGCGTGAGTCGGATGAAAAACGCGAAAGAAAATAAAAACAGAGGAAAAGGAAACGGAAGGAAACACTGACCGAGCACGGGAGGAAAGGTGAGGAGGGCGATGCCCTGGAACAGCTTGATGGCGCCGAGCGTGGTGGCGATGTTGCGGACGCCGAGGTAGTGCACCAACAGGACGGGGATGTGGACGGTCCAGCACCCGAGCCCGTACGCGTACACGCACGCCACCAGGCAGATCCCGACCATGTCCTTCACGAAGGGGATCGCCAGGGCCGAGACCCCCGCCAACGCCGCACTGGAAAGGCATCGTATCGACGATCGGGTCGAGCACAGAAATTCCATCGGAAATTTTGGCGCTCTCTCTTTCTCTCTTCGTCGAATCGGCATCGAGGAATGGCAATGGAGCAAAATTGATTCAATCGGTCGCTTTGTACGACTCACAGGCTCTTGGAGTCGCAAGTTGCCCGAAGGCATCGGCTCTCCAAGCTTCATCACGGATTCAGCTTTCGCGTAAACTAATCCTAATTTTCCAGTGCAATATACACTTTTTTTCCGTTGAGGCTGATAGAAAATGTGAAAAGTGACTCGCCGAGGAAATGTGATGCAGGCAATACGATGGCGATCAAATTTCCTTTGGAGTCGTTGAAATGTCTGTTAATTCGGGAATAGGGGACCTGGAATTTTCTTCATCGGCTGTCACGACCGATCTATTTATCCGGCTTTGCGACGAAGAGAGAGAGGGGGAAGGTCGCTTTAACGTTTTCCGATGCTTCACAAATTTCACTGTGAGTCGAGTTTTGAAATTGGCTCTGCGGGAAGTCTGCTCCGACATTTGCGACTGCTTCCCCGTCGAAAAGGAAAAATTGCCTCGCCTCTGACGGAATGCAATCCTTCGGAAAGATCTAGGGTGGATTTTTGAACCGAGCTCTAAAATAATCCTGCTCTATTGGATAATACAGCTCTATAAAGAGGAGCATTATTTTTTCGATTTTTGAATTGGCCAGATAATGCTGCATTTGACAATGCTCTATTATAATAATCCTCGAT
>CAJPEV010000257.1:0-20761 GCA_905338385.1 Darwinula stevensoni
TCGCGTATTTGAACTATCCCTGGACTTGGCGCTATCTAATCCTGCCTTTCTCTGTATCGATGACGGGTGACTCTCGCAAAGCGTCATCACACCTACGAAAATGTTCCTAAAGTTTTATAAAGAAAACTTAATCCTCGACTTACGGAGCCATCTATGCCTATAAGGCTCAATCCTGTGGTCATCGAAGCATCTCGTTGAGGACGTGTAACGTAAGGCCAATCGCTGGCCTATTCAGATTTTCACGATCCATTACAGAGGAAACATGTAAAGATAGACCGATTAGAGGCCTGTTTTGAGTTTCATTAACCATTTCAGTGTGGACGTGGAACGTTAGGCTTATCTATGGTTCCTCGGACCATCTCGACTAGTTCTGAGTGGAGAATGCCTCCGGGAAGCATGAAATACAAGGTGGGCACATCCTGCTTATTCAGGGATGTCCAGATAATATACTTTTTTTGTATCTCTAAATTCCACCACATCAATCGGCCACTGCTAACCACCACTTCAATCTCAGCTTATCTCATGAACTCAACACAGTAATTGTCTCATACACTAAATAACATAAGATTCAGATACGATACGAAGGCCGAAGTAGTCATGAATCTGACATAACTCCGGCACGATATCCGGCAACACTGGTATCGAAACCAGCGCGCTCAGCCTAAATGAACGACAGCTAATACTGTTTATTATGGCGGAATGGTACATCGCAAACAACAAGAGCACTTTTACGTAATCTGCAAGTCAATTTTTATTTGTTGGTTTCCTTCCTCAGAAAATCCCCAGAAGTCTTCCAGGGGAAGGGGAAAAAAAAACGGAATGAAATTCACGTCTTCAAAAAGCGAAAATCAGTATACCCTACAACCCCAAGGAGAGGGAGCTTCACATTTTCTGGAGCTCATCTGTGTTGAGAGAGGAAGAATCATCCCCAATTTCATTCCTGTTGATGCTCTCAGAGGGGAAACGAGGCAGTTGAATTTTGTTATAGAAAGGGTTGAAAAAAGGAAATAGGCGCCTAAGCACCTATTGATGCGACTGACTGGAAGATCACGAGATGTTGGAAAGAGAGTAAGGCTTATGTCTTCGCCATTATCTCAGCCGTGCAATGCTCAGCATTTACAGGTGGATCATTCCTCAACTGGAGTAGCAATGGTTTGTGCTAAACCATTTCAGAATTCGATTATATTGAATATATGACACGCACTTGGGTCATAGAATAGCATGCGGCCAAGACCAGGAAGTTCGATTTTCCTGGTAATTCTCATGTTCTTTGCCCTAAAGCAGGGGTTCTTAACCTTTTTACACCTACGGACCCCCCAGATCCTCAAGTATTACCCATGGACCCCCACCCCTGGTTATCAGAAACTTTGGAACACCTGAATTTGCGATTATAAGTTATGTTTTTCGGGCGCTACCTTCAATTATATATTTAATTTTCCAAGGACCCTCCACGGACCCCGTGGACCTACCCCATCGACCCCAGGTTAAGAACTCCTACCCTAACGAGTTGGTTCGTGTCTCAAATTCAACCGAAAAGGGAAGTAAAAGTATGCTAACAGTTTAACTTCCTGTTTCAGTTTCGTGGTAAATTTTACAATAAAAAAAATATATAGCAGATAATGCTGGAACCCAGGATTCTCTGCATGTGTTAAACAAGGAGTCCATGCATCCATCAACCAATGTACCCACTGATTTTGAGGTGTTAAGATTTCCACAATTGTTTACCAATCAAGTCAATAACAAGAGAGAAAAATTAAAATGTTGAGAGGTCGATGACAATTGTTTGCCCTAATGGCAAAATTAAACCCTCATCTCATCGTAATCCGACTAATTATTCTGTGTAAAATTTAACCGAATTCTGAGATGGTCGAGGACAGACCATAACCACACTTCCCGTAGGAATTCTAAAAATCTCATCCTCATTCCAACACTTCGTAGCCTTCAATCCTCGATCGCTCATCTAACTAATCGCTGTTGGTCGCAGGTACTAAGCTACCTTTCTCCCATGTAATACGATACAGTTTTTATTTATTTACTTACATCACCTTCTACGTGTCGTATGGAAGTTGACCTTTTCATGCAAGTTGCACTTGCGAAAAAATTAACTGCGCAAGTTTAATCCATCAGTTCCATCCCGTGCTTTTTAGTTTTACAGCCTTTATTTTGCGCGGAAGTTATTACGCGAGGAACTGTTGTGCAAGTCCAAGAGGGATTTGAAGCATCCGCAGGAAATGCGATCGGCTGCTTGTTTTCCGTGATGAAAGAGCGCGCCGTCTAACAAACCGACAACTTATCATATCCGCTGACGGTCCCTTTGCTCTCGTAAAATATGTCACGTACCGTGATAACTCACATTGCAAGTAGCTCCCTCGGTCCGACGATATCAAATTACGGGGCTAAATGTGTAAATTCTGATATTAGAAGAGATATGCGAGACCTGTTCAAGCCTGATTTTAACACTTTTCCTCTCCCTGGTATCTATCGACCTAGCACCATGTTGAGCCTACCTCTTGACGAGTGATTTTTAGGAACCTCTGTGAGAGAATTCATTGGCAAAAGAAGTGGAAACAGTCATTTGAACCCTTTCCACGGATGGAAACTCCTACAGGATGATTCAAAAAGATCGTAAAGGTCGTGGTTGACATGCTTGGATCGATATCCAATGTAATCGACAGCATCGGTGAGAAGCGGTCGGCAGCTCATCTTGGCTATCCTGAACCAGCCAAAAAGCAGCCCAACACTGAGATCAGAGTCCTGAGATCCACTGAGATCCACTGAGAGAAGTCCACTGAGATCGAGAGAGTCCGTGGAACGGTCATTAGCGCAAAAAATCCCTCGTCCCCAAGAGCGGTGGCAAAGAAGTTGGGAATAAGTCTTGGATGCGTCGATCAAATCATCCATGGAGGTCTGTGCCTTGAGGCCCGCCGAAAACGCGAAGTTCACAAGTGTCACCCCAGACACATTCACTGACTGTTGACGGCTCCATGAGAAGTTTTGGCCGGGGAAAGAAGTGAGAACGTGATCATCCTGGATGAGTCACCGATCCATATCCCAGATTGCAGCAGGACCCGAGCAGGCAAGTGAGATTCCACAAAAACGAGACCAGCAGCCACTTCTGCAAATCGACAGTGAATTTTCTTGGATCGAAGAAAGAAACCGGAATCGCCACCGTTCCTCTCTCTCATATCCCTGTGAAGTCTCCAGACTGCCCAGATGGATTTCTGCATGTTTGGAGCCCCAAACCTCGCTCGTCGGGTGTAAACTGTGGCTGGTCTATTGCTTGCAAGGAGGAATGAATGTACCGTTGCCGAAGCTGGATGGGATCCTCGGCCGATCGCTCTCTGCTCTCCGAGTCCCGCTCGTTCCATAAAAGGAGACACACCGTGAAGAACAGGGGGAGTCACGAGAGAGTAACCAGTAGCGATTAATGTACAGTAATGTAATAACAGTGTTTTTATGTAGGCGTTTCAACATATGTTGCATCGCTTCCAGGTGTGCTTACAGCATGATAGCAAGTGGCCCCCACTTCCAACATCTACTGTAAACAACAAATATGTATACTCCAACCTCATACATGAATCATTTGCTAATCGCATGTGCAGCCAATCACTCATACATACATACCATAAGTGGCTACTCTTAAGTGACTCACCCTGTAGTTCGTCGATAGCTCGAGTGCTCGACAACTCATCTGTAGATCGTGTAGATATTGCAGGGCGGCAGTTCGCCACTGGACAACTCGCTCACGGTGCTTACTAACAGTTCGCTAGCCCCATTCGCTCAGCAACTCGTTAGCTATCCGTTAGGATTTCTGTAGAGATTCCCCCCCCCCCCCCCCCCCCCCCCCCCCCCCACCCACCACCCCCCCCCCCCCCCCCCCCCAATTCCCCCCCCCCCCCCCCCGACATTTTTAGCCTCACCACTCCGAGCTCCCGACCCATTTCCCCGTGACCCAAGGAATAGATGTCCGTGGAAAGTGCAAGCCCAATGGTGACTGTTTTGATCCCTTCAATACGACTCGGCCCTCTCAGACGACTCCCCTTAGATATAGCTGTACTTCGTCTTCTTTATCAGCTCAGAACTTTCCAAATAAAGTCCATTATTCTCTCAATCAAGCCTTGTCTTCGTTTCCTCACCCAATTGGTCTCAGAGTGACCCTTAAATCGATATTCTGTCGGATCGAACGGAAATTGGTTTTCTTACCGCAACCATTGATCGAGGAGTATCAATTTGAGCCATAAGGAAATCGATGAATTTCGTGTGCAATAAAAAGACCAGAAAGGCACTTATGAGTCGCAGGTACTCGCATTCGTGTACGTGGAAGAGGATAGAAACCATCCCAAATCCGTGACAATAAGAGCGAGACAGTGGATGATCTCATTCTTCTTCGTTAGGCCATCCCATCGATTTTCCTTGCTATTCCTAATGAGTTCGATGGTCTAGTTCGAAGGCTAGCTATTGTACCTGCACTAGAAGAAGTTTCCTGACAATCCAGTGCTCCAATTGACCGAGGTGAAGAAGACAGCTTAGTTCATGGACAGCATGGACTGACACTTCGCTCGACACGTCACCCGTCGGACTAGGAAGTGAGAATCGGGAACTGTCGAGGATGACATTGAAATAATAATTTCATTTACAAATTATTTCTGTCTGCTATTCTCCATGGAGAATCGATTGAGAATTCGGTTCGATTCGTTTCCAGATTCCATAGATCTATTTACAAATACGCACAAAAGAGGAGATAGAAAAATGAAGAAATGAGGCAGAGAATGCAAGGAATCAAATATCAAATATACCATTTCTTCCCTCAGCGATGCAAGAACGAATTTTATTACATTTCCAGAAAAAAACTTCTTCATACGATTTCGCTGTGAAAATTTCTAACCCTGCAGACAATGAGATGACAAGCATCGAATTCATCTTACCAGAACTTGATCAGATTCCATAATGTCATTCATGGGAATTGTCCAATGAAACCATATTAGTTTCTGTTTAACCACTTCCTACACATGACATCCACGGGAAAGCAAAAAATCAAGCAGCCTCTTTTTCCTGCCTCTTATGTCCCTTCCTTGTTACAGACTACACGCCCGCTCGAGATAACATGCAAAAATATTTCCCTGACAATTTCTCCAAGAATGAATTCTAGCACGTACACGTAGGAATGCTGAGAAATTCTATGGCATAAATGAGCAATGTGAACTGTCCGATCAAAAATATACACGGTTTTTCGTCAGATCATATTGGAGGTGTCTGTTGTTCAGTGTCTTTTTTCATGCAACTGCGACAGAGAAAAAGTTGCGCTAATTCCCTCGGCATAGAAACCAGGGAATCATCCGTGCCGACTACTTCCCTTCTCCTCATCTGGACGAGAATGTCTCCAGAGGGAATGCTCCGCCTCTGCTCATCTCAGGATCGAGGGAGGCTTTTCCCAAACGGTACAAAGGGATCAAAATCTACGAGAGTTGGTTTGGTATATTAACAGCTACGTTTACTGCCCTGTCGCATCAAGTCGGGAAGAAAACCGCTTGTGTTGTAGTAACCATGTAGGGGAGGGTGGGGCACCGTTGGTCACTTTTGTGGTCCACGGTGCCCCACCCTCCCCTGTGACCCACAGACAGTTTTGATAACCACGGCTTGTAGGAGGACGAAAAATATCGCAATATAATTCTTACACCGTTAAAAAAAAAAAAGCTGAACGGTGGAGTGGCAGCAGACGGGACGATCCCTTTCATTCCTTTCATCTTTCCTCGATCGCCCTATCGAAACCCTTGCAACAGTCATCATGTATTGTATACTGACTCAAGGGGGAACTGAGAGACCTTCCAACTATAAAGAAGTCGGGATCGGTGCATGGAATTCCTATCAATGAACGAGGAAGGAGAGGGCAATATCCACCGAAGCAGCTCGGGGAGAGAGCTGTTGTATTTTTCTGGAATGGTGTATTTACTCGGAGTACGATTCCAATCATTGCTTGTCGGAAGTATCGTGGTCTACTCTCTATTAGCGACTTCATCTAATCCAAGCAACTTCCGCAAAGGGAGATGCGCGTGTTCATTAGGACAGGTTCCCCTCGATCAATCGATAGGCGGGAATTCAGGTTTCGCTCCGCAAGCCTTCAGAATTTCCCGTCATCGGAATACAAAATCGGAGAATCAACTTGGCATCGATAAATAAATCCGCGGTCTCTCCCGAGGCTCCAGAACCGACCGTGAACCAGTTCATCTGTGCAGGTACGCCAGAGATATACAGTATATCACGCAATCGCTCCTCGACCCTCTCGACACAAGACCCCATCGGATCGAATCGGTTACGAATGAGACTTTCACGAGTGACTATGATTGCCAAATCAAGGATTGATCCTTCCTGCTTAATCCCAAGGTTATAGGTAATTGGTATTATCATACTGTACGCACCTAATAATAAGTGTGAGTGTAGGGTGTGCGATGGTTGAAAAATGGATGTGCATGCACTTGGAGGCACATGCTCATCTGCACGTGTTCATCCTCTCCGTATGAGACTGCAGGCTTTCCTTGCTATCAAATGGGTGCAAATGAGCAATGTCAGGAGATCCATTAATCCCGTCGCCTGAAAGTCAGGAGTCATTCTCACCCCACTTTGCTCAACCACCTTGGTCACGCTCACCCCTGCCGGAGGAATGACTCCATCATCCCAAAGGGTGCTCGAGCTCAACTACAAACCCAGGGTCAGGCTCAGGCGTCCCAAGGCAGAGCACACACCACTACCACTCCTTGGCACAATCTTGCGAGGGAGGGAGGGGGAAGGGAGGTAACTCAAGATGAAACACTGTAATCTCGTTATTTTTATTTTCATCCTACCCAGAGGTCGACACCCCCTCAACCGAGGCTCCCTTAGGAGCGTGCTTGTAATCAATCGGTAAATCTGGCTAGGCGCATACTATACAGAATGAATACAAGATGTGATATCTTGTCGTACGTAGGAGTAAGACAGTGGGAAAGAAGGAAAGTTTCTTCAGGAACTATATTCAGATTAAAGCGATGCCCTGATAAGAAGTGGGGCAATCAAAAACGCATTTCCTTGACATCCTTTCTAACCGTCGTCTGAGAAGCAGCTCACCCTTCTACTCTTTCGCTTTCATTTATGGGAGCAACTGGCTATTCGTCTGAAGGTTGCCGTTGAAGATGACACCTCAGTCGCCAACCTAATGAGTCGTCTGTAAAGAAACTAGACTGAGATTTCTTGCATATGGTATCAGATTATTTTCTTCATTCGAAGAAGAGTAAACTTCATTCTCGAAAACGCCCCACAGGCACCGATTAAAGGCCTCAAACAATTACAAGGAGACGTATCGGTCCGGAGAGGTCGATTTTATCCGCCAAGGGTATTCATCTGCGTA
Source organism: Darwinula stevensoni (assembly GCA_905338385.1). NCBI lineage: Eukaryota > Metazoa > Arthropoda > Ostracoda > Podocopida > Darwinulidae > Darwinula > Darwinula stevensoni. Next base: position 7,379 of record CAJPEV010000257.1, read on the forward strand.
AAGGTAAATGAGAATAATTCCTGGCCTCTGCCCTCTTATTACAGGTATGAATGGAGAGCCCTTTTTCATGGTCTCGAGACCGATGCGTTATGATCAACTCGGCAAAGTTTCTTTCGTTGCTCGCCGCAGCTTGAATGGCAGGTGCGATGGAATCGTGTTCTCAGTACCAAATATTGGTACTGAGCTGCGAAAAAAAAGAAGTATGCCACTGAATTACGCCCTTCGTGCTCCTTGCATCGAGCGGAGTACCAAGGGCCTGTCAGTGGTCCTGTCCTCTCTCTAGCTAGAGGTTTCCTCGACAACTAGTTAGCCGTGTCTCACATAGGTGTCTCTCGTCTCGCCTTTCCATTTCGATCGGACTAGATGCTGCTTCGTCAGATCTCGACAGCTGACCTGCTTTTTTGCTCAGAGGGAAGAGGAACATGCGTTGCCTTCGTTATGAGACCCGTGAGATGAATCCTCGCCGCGTTGCTCGAGACTCTTCGGCACCCACAGGTCTCAATAATGATTATGAGTCGTAGCAGACGTCACAGCAGTCTTCCGTCAGTTTTTCTCAGAATGCAGATTTTGTATTTAAAAAATGAGGACGTGTTTGTCAATATTTCCTCAACCCAAGTTTATTACCCTAAACAGGTAATAAACCATAATTACCGGGTGTTGCACATAGATAGCCCCTCCCTCCACAGCCTAAACTATAAAAGCTAGGAAAACATTTAAAATATATTTGGAATCCTTGTTCACTTTTGAATCTATTCCATCCAATTTTGTTTTTTCCTGATGTCATATGATGGTGAAAAACTTAAATTCAATTATCGCACCCATGCTATTACGTTTCGGGCTCATGATGCCAAAGCTGAATTCGTTACCCGTTCGTGGGTTTCGAAAAAGATTAAACGTTCAGCTTCCGTCTGATAAATCCCTATTTTTCAAAGCTTTGATCACACGGGAATTGCTGAAAGGCTCAGGATGCTTTTTTCTTGGAAATGCGAAATGGCCAGGAAACTCTCCCGATCTGAATGTGGCTGAGAACATCGGGGTTATCCTTCGAGACGGAGTCGAGGCTCATTGCACCTGGAGGGCGAGCAGCATGGATTCTCCAGGGAAGCCTTGCAATGCGACATCACCAGGGTGTTCAAGGACGTGGAACCCTTTAAGCGCTTCTTTTCATCTTACCCTGTTCGCATTAAAGCTCTCAGAGACAGAGACAGTGTGCATAAAAATTATGATAAGTACATGTTCGAAAATGAATGCTCTTTCTCGGAAACTCTCTGGCAATCGGCGTGCGAAAGCCCGTCTCGCGTTTTCACGGTGTCGTGCAGCGGCGATGTTTCCTCGAGAGAAGAAACATCCCATCTGATGAGTGGGGGGGGGGGGGGGGGGGGGGGGGGGGGGGGGCTATCTATGTGCAACCCCCCTGTACATTTCAAGTAATTGAAGTACAATTTAGTTGTTAGGGTGAAAGGACACGACGAAGACTAAAGATGAAATCCTCCCACCAAGGAGTTCAAGCTTCTTGCATCGAAGTTGCTTCAGAATTTCAATTTTACAACTCATAATTTTCGCAATGTATTTGTAGACTAAGGTTTAGAGAATGGGCAAGATCCATCGCAATGAAATAGTTTTTAATTTGATATCGTAACTAAAAATATTGTATGCAGAATATAAAAAAAATCGAGAGCACAAAAAATTATTTATTTCAAGGAGAGTTTCCTAAAAAGAAGTTGTCTGTCACCATGCTTTTTGGAGTTGGAATTCGATCGTCGGCCGATCCCAAACGTGGGCAATATCGACGGATCGGATACGTTCCAATCTGCCCACAGGACCCGACTTCGACTCCCCTCTCCTATTTCTTTAGGAGAGATCTGAGAACTCCTCGGAAGCAAGCATCCATCCTCGGAGAAAAGGACTTGCAAGGGACGAACAGCAGCCGAATGCAGCCGACTGCATCCCCTCCCACGGGCGATTCCAAATCCGAGACGAGTGGGGCAATTTTGGGCTTCCCGGCGGTGGGAATTAGTGGGGCGATTTGGCGACGGAAAATCTCTACTTCGGAGGCTTAGGCTTTTCCTACGATCCGCATCAGTCGAGCCATTTTTTTCCCCGAGAAGAATCCCGAGATGAAAGGATTTCTTTCTCCTTCACTACTTCGAGCAGCGGTCCTCGACCTTTTCGATCCCAAGGCCCACCTTAACAACTGCGAAGCGATCCGAGGCCCACTGCAGACTCGAAAGCCAATTCATTTCTGTTCGTCTAACTGTTAATCGTTATGCTTAAACTTACGGATGCTTGTCACGGTCCGCCGGTTGAGAACCGCTGCCGTAGAGGAAACATCAGATGGGATGTTTCTTCTCTCGAGGAAACATCGCCGCTGCACGACACCGTGAAAACGCGAGACGGGCTTTCGCACGCCGATTGCCAGAGAGTTTCCGAGAAAGAGTAAGGCCCACTCGTGCCGTCCAGGACAGAATAAGTTCTCCGTGTGTATCATGCTTAAAAAAATAAATCGTCGATTGGAATAAAAATGGAAATACTTTGGTACGAATGAAACACGACGCATCTACGTGAGATATTTGAGAGATAGGCTGAAATATTTTCCTCCATGATGAATTTTTATCGAGCCGATCGGTTCGCCGAAATGCCAGAGGAAAGGATTTCCGAATGTTTCCTTTCGGCAGCAGGAAGATGACACGGCCGCCTGGCCACATGCCACCGGCACATGCGTTCTGGGATCTCACAACCTAGTGCGCGCATGCGACTTTTAGAGAAGTAGCCGCCAATCACTGGACGCATGAAGACTATTCGATGCGAACATTTTCAACCAACCGATACTTCTGAAGCAATGACCAAAACCCCCCTCCCCCCTCCCCCCTCCCCCACCCCCCAGCCCCCGCCTCTCTCTCCGGATGAGAAACGGGAGTCCCAATGTTTTCGCTGCAACAGGTCGGCAGCTCATCTCTCGATATCGTCACGGCGATTTACAACGCGAAAGAGGCTCACCTAAAGTGATCTCCTTTACATCTCTCCGTGATTCCATTCGCAAGTGAAACTTTCGGAAGGAGATAAGAGATGATTCGGTTTCGAGGCCGGATTGCGACACTCCACTTGAGGTTATCTCTTCCTGAATTACAGAGAATTAACTGGGAATATTATCTACTGTATACCGGGTGTTGCACATCGATAGCCCCCCTCCCCTCCATAGCCTAAACTATAGGGGCTAGGAAAACATTTTAAATATATTTGGAATCCTTATTCAATTTTGAATCTATTCTATCCCATTTTTTTCCTCTGATGTCATATGATGACGAAGAACTTAAATTCCTCGATCGCATCGGTGCTATTACGTTTCGAGCTCACGATCCCGGAGCTGAATCCATTACCCGTTCGTGGTTTTAGAAACAGATTAAGATAGTTCAGCTTCTGTCTGATAAATCCCTATTTTTCAAAGCTTCGACCGCACAGCAATACTGAAAAAGTCAGGGATTAATTTTTTTTTGGAACGGCCAGGAAGCTCTCCCGATCCTGTTGCGGCCGAGAACATTGGGTTTACCCCTAAAGACGGAGTCGAGACTCATTGCACCTGGAGGGCGAGCAGCGTGGTTTCTCCCCGGGAAGCCTTGCAAAGCGACATCGCCAGAGTGTTGAAGGACGCGGAAGACGACGCACAACTCTTTAAGCGCCTCTTTTCATCATACCCCTCTCGTCTTAAAGCTGTCGGAGACACGGCCAGGGTGCACACAAATTACGAAAAGTACGTGTTTAGATTCGAAAATGAATGCTCTCTCTCGTGATATGTGGCTTATTTTTCTAACTCTTATCGTTTCGACTGTGGAGGGGGGCTATCTGTGTGCAACACCCGGGGTACTTGCTCGATTCGATCATCGCAGTGCACGAGAATATCGTTCAGCAAACGAAAGTACTTTCGCTTGGCTTACGGTTTTTTTTTAGTGTTGGCACCGTGCACGAAATGGCGAAGACCCACGAGAGGATTTATCGGCCGGCAGTCGCGGGTCGAGAGAAACTACCGGATGGCCCAAAAATATGTCCCAAACTCGAAAATCTAGTCATGATTTGGGTAGAACTGTCTGCATTGAGAGAAAAGATTGCTCTCCGAGAGCGTCGGGTGGTTCTCTTCATTTACCTTCGATCGCTGTGGATCCACGAGAAAAATCTCACATTTTCGGGCAGGTCGGTGCTCCTTCGCATCGTGCCAAACGCGGGCAAGAATATTTGAAGCATGATACTCCCGACTTCATCCGAGAAAATCGGTGACCTCTTGTCCATGACAGCACAATAAAAGAAGTGAAAGAAGCAATAATGGAAAGAGCGCCTGCGAGCCGGCGTGGACCAGAATGGACCAGAACGGACCAGAACGGACCTATCAAACTTTTTTTTAATTGGGGTCGATCGCGCTTCTTTCCACACTCGCCCTTTTGACATCGAGCAGAAGAAAAAATGTTACTCAGGCTTTTCATAGAAATGTTTGTGGCATTACCTGCAAATATTGGATGCGAAACCTTGTATATTTCCTGTCGATAACTCGTACGGTATTCCCGTCTGCAAGCGTGCAAAGTCCTTTTTGGGTCGCCCGGTGTGTCGGCCGCAACGAGATCAGAGATCCGTGGGCGAAGCCTCGATCCTTTCGGTCCCGATACCCCACTTATAATTTGTGACGAACTATTGCTCTAACTTGATTTTGGGTTGCTCATCGAAGATATCGAAACCGACTCTGCGAAGGGAGCGAAGTAAGGGAAAAGCCATCGAAAAACGGTTTTCGCATTTCATGCAACTATTTTCAAAATCCCTTTTGTGTAGGGCAAACACCCCGGTTTTTGACCACGCTGATACTTCCTCCCGTAGTTTGAGAACACCCTGTTCACACACCGGGAAACATTCGTAATAATAAGTCCTCGTACGGGAACATGTTGATAGAATGCTTGAAAACGGCCAGATGAACTAATTATGCTGGATTTAAGCCTCACTGGGGAACAGCTGCAGACCGGCCAGAAACCGGGTGCTTACCCTACATGAGTTACGTCTTTTCCCGTTTTTTTCTTCATATTTCACATGATTTTGCCTGTATGGGAAATCTCCTTACTGTACTGGGCCTTGACCATCTCTTTTTATTTTAGTATCTTTGGTAAGTGGTCTCAGGAACACTAGATTCTCATCCTAAGTTTCGCGTCAAAGGTGTGCAGAGAGAGGATTTTCGCAGCACCTTTCGACGGTGATTTCCCGATGAATTCCTACCACCTTTTACATATTTATGTCATTTCTCGGGCCCATCCAAAGAGGTGAAGGTACGTCTTTCGCGATAGAAACATTAGGTCTTCGGAACCCATGCTGACGGTGGTAAGAATTCATTTGTAAATTACAGCACGCATGAAGATCATCTGCGAACCCGATCATCGATCATCTGCGAACCGTGCAGGAGCATATTCGAGTAGGTGTTGCACCACGCTCTTTCACCGACGTTGCACTTGCAACGGAGACGAGTGCACGTCCTTCGAAAGCGTCTCGATTCCATTTATCTCTTGGAGCTGTCTCCCTCCGCCCCATCGCGATCGTCCGACCTTAAATAATAATAAAATATCGTCGTCGATGTCGGACGCGACATCGAAGGAGTCGGACCGGCAACCCTGTCTAAGCCTCGAGCAGCAGCTCTCTCCGTTTCTCGATGCTGCCAGGGCCGGACGTGCTTTTTCGAGTTCGACACGATTTCATCGTTTGAATTCCTCGATGCATCCTCTCGAGGCTCGGGCTGCCTGTCCGTGAGCGGGTGCCGTCATCGGGGACTCCATGCCTTTTGCTTACAATATTTTCATTTACGTTCGTTCGGTGTTATCCTAATCCATTCTCTGTTCATCGCATGCCTCTTTGCGGCATACCACAGGCATGGGCTTCAAAGGAGTGAGAGTATTCGCATTCGACCGATCGACGAAGACCTCGATGAAGGCCTAAATTTGCTATTCATGTACACTAAGAAGGAACCTTGCCAACTGATCCCTGCGGAGTCTTCTTCATACGAGATCGATCATCGATCGGTCCAGGATGTTCATTGAAGTGAAAAGAATTCATACAAATCTTCATCGATGAATGGAATTCCTCGTCGCCCAGAGCGTGTTGCGACACATAAAACGGGTGGATGGGAATCTGTTTCTCCCTCTTCGCTGGCTTCATTAGCAACAGTGCGAAGGAACTTTTCTGCAGTTCACTTCGGTCTACCGATCGTGTGTCTCTGCCAAGTAAAACGGTGTCAGTAGGACTGTACTGAGGTGATTCAGAGGATGAAGATTTCCGTATTGGATTGACATAAAATCCGGGTACTTGTAGATAGTGAAAGATGCAGGAGGGACTTCCTGGTTAGTCTCCTGTGTTTCTCTGAGTCACCTGGAGCGACCACCATATGGCAATCACTTCCTGAGACGTGGATTTTGAAAAGACATTCAGATTTTATAAGAACCTTCATTCAAAAAGTCAAAACACAAAATCAAAAACAGACGAATATATACTATGCTGGCGGGACTCCTGAGTCCCGCCAGCGTGGTAGTTCATCACCTGTCGTCAATTTGACAGCAGTCCACAGTAATATAAAGCTGCCGTATTTCCTCTGGCAATTCAAAAATGGAGTCATAATTAACGTTTATTTCAGCTTAGACATTTCTTTCCCAACCAATGTTTTCGATGTTTCTTGCAAGCTAGATAATGGAATGTAGAACAGGAATACTGGGAAGCATATGACGTAAAATAGGGATATGAGTACTAGTTGAACTAATAACATGATTTTCTTGATTTTTTTAAAAATTATTTAAATAATTGCCATAAAAGTTTTAATTTTACTCGAAGAAACCATGTTAAAATACACTTTTATGTTACATAAGTCTTGTTGAAGCCCAAAAATTTTATAACATTTTTTCCATGCCTAGAACATAATTCAAGACTGAAGGGGTTAAGGCGAATCTATCGAGGAATTCTCGAGTATCGATAAGTAGCGAGCGACCCGCTATATCGGTTGTTTATGCACCATTTCGCCTCAGTTGTGAGAACCTTTTGCTTATTAGAGTAATTGCGGTAAATGCTTTACCCACACCGGGGTGAAACGGCTGACGCTCCAGCACCGTTTCCGGGTCTACGGGATCAGCCCCACTGCGACGTTGGCCTTCCTCACTCGCAACCAACGTAAGCCCAACGTAATGTACTTCCTAGCAATAAATGAGGAATTTATAGACTTTGGAGATTTAGAGCATGACATTTTTTCTCAAAATTGGGCAGAAAAAAAAAATTAAAAAAAGTTGCTGCGTGTTGCTGATTGTGAAAGAGATACTTTGGTATTATATTGGCATTCCAAGAAGCCAGGACCCCCGTTAGAAACGAACCAAGGTCAGATAGGCCATCAGTATCAATTCAGGAGAAGAACATGACAGACGTTCCATGTCTTTCAGAGAGATCCGATAGCGAATATTCACGACCTCTCTGAGATCCCGGACGTCTCTTATGACAGCATGCGCGTCATTTTGCAATCTTCAGCTTCTCAATAGTCTAATGAGAGTCTCGAAAACCCTCGACTCATCCTGATGAAAGGTCGTCTTCTTTGAATCGTTTTGACGAACCAAGTACCTTTGACCTTCAGAGTACTGCGGCGTGACACACTTCTTCACTTCAACGAGCTTTTTCATTGTGCTCCTATTCCAGGTAATTTGCTTTATCAAAATCCTCTTATATTTTCACCATGGATTCAGTGAGTTTTCTGTCATTCCAGATACAGTAGAAATACAGTAGATCCAATTAGCCGAAGGGATGAGCGAAATTTCGAATTCTCTAAGACCCGGATGGAATATTTTCACGCACTCTCCCTTTTTTCGCAATCCCATGCACTTCGTGTGGTCCTTTCCCCCCAAATATGTACGAATGAAAGTTTAATTCCAATTTTTTCAATCAGACCGAGCGAATGCATGAAAGAACCCGAGAGTGGATTCCGAGTAGAGCAGAGAAGAAGTCGATGCGAGAAGTATGCGTCGTTCGTGCCCTGTGGGAGCTACTTGGCGATGGCCAGCAGAAAGTTGACGCATTCCAGCGCGGGATGCTATGATGACCAGAGCGATGGGCAACGGGTGGGAAGTTGACGAATTCCAGCACGGGATGCTATGATGACCAGAGCGCCGTGAGGTTTCTCTCCTCTTCGCTTTCTGCGCCTTTCGTGACTCCGTGCTCCAAACGTTGTGCCATGGGCTATAAAGGCTCCCCACGCATCACAAACTGGACATTCCAGACCATCGCACTTCATTTATTATTTCAGCTCGCGTACCCGATACGTCTCCGCTATGGTGCTTCTCCTGCTTCACGTGAGTTCCGAGAAACTCGGGTTTGTCTTCGATTCGAAACGGTTCGTGACGCGGAAACGGAAAAAAATATCGTAGGCGTGTCTGTGCGGCCTGCTGATGATGGGATCCGACGCCACGCGTCTCGAGATCTGCGACCCGATAGCCATGGTGCAGGGCCTGAAGAACTTCTGCAAGGAACCCATGGGACGACGGAGCGTCGACGACGACGAAACCGAGGATCAGTCGGATCAGACGTGGATCATCCCCTTCCTCCTCGCAATCCCCGACACGGCGAAAACGATCAGGATCGTGATCGACGAGGAGAACGGCAAAGGGAGCACCTTCGTCAAAACCAATCATTTCGTTCGACCGGGCAAGTCTCCGTCCGTTCTTTCTTCTGTCGTTTCTTCATTCGTTGCACAAGGTTTTTATGCGCTGCATAATTTTTTAAATGGAATTTTATGCGCCGTCAGACCAGAGACATTTTCCTCGCCTGTGCCGGTTCTAAACCGCAACTGAATCCTAATTATGAAGTATTGCTAAAGGTACAGGCGAGCAACAGAAGTACGTTACCGATTCCAGACGTCGACTTAGACCTAGACGTAACGTCGGATCGAGATCGGATTCGGATGACGTCAGGAAAGGCGAAGGACAGGCTTGAGATTTCTCTCGACACCATCAGGAATCTAAAGATCGTGTTGGAATCCTTCAGGATACGGAGACCATTGGCAGTGGATGGAGAAAGACGGCGCCCTCCTCCCTTCCAGTAGGAGAAGTCCTTCCTTCGTTGACAGATACGTCAAGTTTTTTGGGAAGTGCTGCGTCGAAGGGTGTTCCAAGAAGGAATTCTTCCCCTATTGCTTCATTTAGTGCTTTTTTTTTTAATCGCCGTTCCCCTCGTATATTCGAGAACGTATTCTCGACGCTCGCGTCTTCATGCTTCGTTAACAAGGCATGTCTTCGCCCGTAAAGGTACAAACTTATATTCACTGCTGAATTGCGACTAATACGAGAGCATTATATCCGTTCCGGTATTCCTATCTGCAAAAGTCGTATCGCGTGTACATGCTACCGATTATCTTCTGAAATGGTCATTATGTAAGCGAAGAATGAACGTAGGCAGGAAATAAAGACTGAATATTTAAATGTTTCTCCGATGAATGGATACACACCAATTTCCTCTCGCAAAGCAAACGTGCGTCAATTCAGTGGGAAACTACTTACTTCAAAAGTTACTTTTCATATCGACCTTATCTATTACCATGTCCCCCCCCCCCTCCATCAGTGGCGGTTTCAGAAATAATAAGCGGGGCGCTTCCCTTGTTGCCCCCCGCTGCCACTTCTCTTCTACCCCCTTCCCCATTCATCTGCGGTAAACCCTAGGGGTTCATTTCACATACCCCAACCAAAAGAAATTTCACTAATTTTTAAATGTTTCAAAATAGATTGCGAGCATGGGCATAGAGGGGGGCAGTCGCCCCCCCCCCCCCCCCTAATTCGCCACTGCCAACAATCTAGATACCTTTTTAACTCCCCCCCCCCCCCCCCCTCCTAATTCGCCACTGCCACCAATCTAGATACCTTTTTCAAATTATTATTATTATAAGAAACGTTGTGCGGAATACTATATTTCATTTCCATAACTCACGTTCAAGCTCACGCATGAACTCTAAAATCGGTGTAATCCCTCCACCTGCCAAGTCCAGGAAGTTTTGTACGACTACTTCCGGGAGTGCGAAAGTGCGACGAGGATCTTCTTCGGGCGACGGAACCGACCGACGCTGATCCATCCGATCGCCACGCGAGATACGGATGGACTGGCATCGACGAACCCATCGCGATGCCCCGGGTGCCCTTTCGTCGCCCCTTCTACGGATCCAGTTCTGGTAGTGCTAGAGTACTTAAATTCCAAACCGCAGACGGACCTCGAGCGTAAACGACCGAGCCCATTTCGGCGAACGAAGACGAATTCGTCTCCATGCGAGATGCTTTCGGTACTTTCGGTACTCTTAACGCATGACGAGCAGACGGACTCGAAACGATGCTGCCGATGTCAGGGTCGTGTGGTGTTTCGAAATATGGCATGCATCTCGTATCTCTCAGCCTCTGTTCTGAATGCGAAGCTTGATCATCGCGTGCAGCAATATCGAAGGTTATCGAATACGATTCTCGAGCTAGGATGTTTATCGGTGGTCACCCCCCACCCCTTACCTTCTCTCTCCCCCTCACCCTTACCTTCTCTTTTCCCCCTCACCCTTGCCTTCTCTTTTCCCCCTCACCCTTACCTTCTCCCCTCTCCCCACCCCTTGCCTTCTTCCTCCCACCCCTCGGTCTTGGCCAGACCCCCCGGAGAGGAGGAGGAGGAGGGGGGACGCATGAAGGTGAGGGTGCCTTCTTTTTCCGCTTTGCCCACTCGCTGCTTTTCCTCTGTAAACGAGAGGGGTAGGTAATACCAAAATACCCCATTACCACCCATAATCCCTATCCCCATACCCACCGCGATTCTAACTTTCCCGAGTATTGCTCGGCCTCAGACTTTCAATTCGTTATATTTCGAGATGGTCTTCTTTTCTTGTTTTACGTTTTTTGTTACTTTTTAGCCATCCTGAAAAGGACACCCATCCGGCTATTCTGTATCATTTTAAAATAAAATCGATCGAAAAAGTTCCCACCGTACCGAGGCCGAGAGACATCTAATCTTTTCGTCGAAGCGTGAGAAAAAGGTAATGGATCTCTGGTTCTAAAATGTATACAGATGGGATATAGAATCATTTCAGTTAACGCCAGTTATAACTTTTTATTTGCGGGGTTATGACGAAGCCACACGACTGCTCCCAACAGAAAGCTTTGCTCAAATGCATGGCTCGGTCCCAAGAATGATTAAATCCGGGAGAAGTAGCTCGCTTCGGCAATGTTTTTTGTTGCAAGATATGGAGTTAAGCGAACTGCCGCAAGACACTGTCGAGTCGAGACATTTAAATTTATCCCATCCTTCCCGAAGAAAAGAGCGAAGAAGCGTTCTAGAAATTTGGCGGCAGAGGAAGTTCGACACGCCTTGCGAGTGAAAGATTCAATTTTTCAGCCCTGCACGAGAATAAAAGGAGGAGAATGGCCGCCGAACGAAGTAGAAAAGAACAAAAGAAGCTCGAAAGCGGGCAAGAAAAGGATAGGATCAAAGGTCGGCAAAATACCATAATTAAGACTCGAAGAAGCCTCAGACTCCGAATGTCGACGATCACGAGAGACGACCGAAATCCACGCGATCGCCGTGCGAGGGATTCCCCGGGCTCGCGAGGAGCTCGGGAGGCGACGGGGGTCGCGAGAGGCGTGTCGTCCGATCCCGTTGGTGTCGACGTGGGGGAGGCCGACCCTCGCAGATCGAAACCCTCGGGTCGGTGCCGTGTCGCCGTCGATGTGGAAATCGGAAGCCGTCTCGGATGCTTCAGAACGCGAACCGTATCGCTTTATTTTGGCGATATGGATGCCGCGACGGCACTTCGCCATGCGAGGACCCTGCGAGTATTTGGAAAGCGGTCGGAATCGCCGCGTTTCGTCTTCGCATCCGAATCGGCGACCTGCAGCGGAAACGACGGGGATTTCGACGCGCGAGTCACCGAGAGTCGAGGGCGGTAGAGGGTGTCTGCTCGGCGTCGACACCGTGACCGGATCGATCGTTCCCGGGGTCGGGACTCGCGAAACGATGGAGTGTCCTTCGGAAGCCCGAGGGCTGGCTCACGAGTTGCGAAGGATCACGACCGGCACGAGCCAATTTCTTTTTAAAGGTTTATTAGACCCTCGTTTCTCGGGTTACAGAGCAACGCGTGCGTCACCCCGAGGCGAGACAGATCCTCCCCGGGGTGCAAGCGATTCGCGTCTCGGCCGACGGAGTCCCTCTGCGACCCGGACCGAATCCCTTGCGGCCGAATCCCTATCGGCCGTCGAATCGGATCGGATCGCGAGAGAGGGCCACGCCCTTGCCGAAAGGATTCGAACGTCCTCGAGCCGACGTGTATGCCGACTCGGAGCGATAATCGATGGGGTCCCGTCGACAAACGAGGCGTCGTCGGACGGAGCCAGGCCCGAGGGGGTCGTCTCGTGGCCGTCTCTCGCCTTCGCATGGTTTTCGGAGTGCTAAAAAAGACGCTGATTATGCGGAACGAGCAGTCCGACGGAAAAGAAGGCGAGGATTCGACGCCGATCGAGGATGCACTCGCGCCTCGTGTGCGACCGCACGCGAAGCTTCCGGTAAGGAACACCGAGAAAGTGGAAGTGCCGAGGCCTGCTTACGATTTCAAATCCGGACGATCCTCTTTAAAATACGTCGACGTCGAGAAGCGAGGTGGGAGGTGGGAGGTGCGTCGTCGAGAACGGGACGAGGAGTGGCATTCGTGCCGCAATTCGCATCCCGATTCCACGTCCTCCGACGAGGCCGTTCCGAAATCGTACATCTGCTCGGAGGGTCTCGAACCGAGGTCTCGTGCCGCTCGCGTCGTCTCTTTTACGCTTCGGTCGCGACGTCGTTTCGCCTTTCTTCGATCCGTCGAGGGAAGGGGAACGTCGACCCGACGCGTTCCGGGCGCTCGTCGCTCCACGAGGAAAACGAGGAGAATCTGCAAGACGAGTCTCGCGTGAGACTCACGCAACTCCTCCTCCTATTCCACCTCGTGCTTCCCTTACCGTCGAGGAATCGAAACCCATCACGCTCGATTTCCTCCGTATCCTTAACGTCGTATGCATGCCTGGACGAGAGGATGTGTGCATACCTTCAGGAGAGCATGGCCCTGATGAGAGCATGCCCCTGACGAGAGAGCATGCCCCTGATGACGTCCGTCCTCGTTAATTTCTCCATCGACGAGAGTTCTCGGTCGCTCGTTTTCTCCTCCCCGTACCGCCCTCATGGTTTTGGGAGGCAGCCTCCAACCCTTTCCAGTCCCATTAAATCTCGTCGATTAGTCTGCCTCCGAAACCGGACAAGACACTTTAAGCGGAATCTTACCGACGGGAAGAAAGTAAAAGACGCTCGATCTCGATGGGGATCGAGTGGGGGGGGGGGGGGGGGGAGGGG